>JAFBJS010006640.1:230391-245959 GCA_016785265.1 Paraplagusia blochii
CTGTGTATTCCATTTACTTTCTCACCTCTGTACTGGTTGCGATAAAATACTTTTGGACCAAGTTAAATGTCTGGAGTCCATGTCCAGTATGTCACAGTATAACACCTGCTTAACGCTTTACACCATAATGAATGTATTAAACTGATATTGTCCAAACACTAAATGAATTCCTCTATGTAGTTATCCAGTTCTTCAGTACGACCCACAATGATTTCAACGTACAAACAAGAAACATTTCTGCCATTTTAACCAAGCTACAGGATAGGATCAGGTAATGAGTTCTCATCCAAGGTCCACTCTGAGCTCCCCCTTGTGTCTCACTCTCTCTGTCTTTGTCCTTGAGCCAGTCCTCTATCAACAAGTACAACTTTTACAGAGCTACCATTGTACCAATAATACAATGCACTAAGCATCATATGATAAACATCATTGTGAAACCATGTTACAAAGTAACAATTGTAAAAACAGACCCAGAATACACAGAAAATATAATGCCTTCTGTCCACAAGTCCTCCAGTGGACGTATTTCCTTCATGGTCCTAGAAAGAACACCAATGTAGATTTTTCCTTGATGGCTGCAGTGACAGATTCATCGTGTCAGTCATTATCAGCAGCAGAGTTAATCCTGCGTATGGCAAACTGAGGCTCAACAGATCAATCTCACTGTTTAATGAGATGTAATCCTCTCTGCCAACTCCCTCTGTCAGTCATCGGAGCCCACAACACAGTTGAGAAAATCCTACAGCAAACACACACACACACACACACACACTCACACACACTGTCAGAAATGGTAGGTCAGTGTCAGCACCGCCCGATCAAACGAAACAACTTCACTCCATCTATTTTAGTGAAGGCTAAGAAAGTTATTCTTTATTTTTTTCTTCTTAGGCCTCAGAACAGGTCAAAAGTGAGAAATAAGACGGAGTCACAATGAGCGATACATTAGTTAAAGGTACTAGTTATTGAAGATTTTTTCGTGGGGCCTTGTTAGAACACACTTTAAAAAAAAACAGAATTTGAGTGCTGACCATCGAAGGCTCTGACCTCCCAGAGAAATTCATGACATTTTGATGAAGGGACAGATGGACAGACAGGAAGTGAAGGAAGGTTGGAGGTCTTCCCGACTGAAGCTCCATCTCTGGAGACAGGACAGAAGAATCACACTAACGTTGAGCCTCCTCCTCCAATCGGAGCAGAATAATATTGCACCACGTGGGCAGGAGAGAGGAGGAAACAGTGGAGGAAATGATCTCAGTTGACGGAATGATGCTGCCACTGTTCACCTGAAGGCATCACACCAGTCACACTGACTCAAGAGTCCCTGCTTCCCAACCTTACTGCACAAATTGTATGGCCAACAATAGCTAAGATTTTGAAGGAAGCGATGCAAGTCCAAAAAGTTTTTCAGTGATCCTTCTCCAATTGCGGAAGTTCCCAGACTCACTGTGAGATTGGAAGAACTTGCTCAGAGCACCTCAGTGGTAACCTGGCCGCTTGTGGACCCAAACCTGAAACCCTCCAAGTCTGCTTCATGAACCACAACTTATCCACAACTCCCCAGTAGAGGCCAGGTAGTAATTATTTAAAACCTCCTCCACAGTGTTATCACTCCTTTCTAGACTGTATAAACCAGGCCTGGGCAATTATTTTGACTCGCGGGTCACAGGTGGTACTGAAATTTGAGTCACGGAACAATCGGAAAGATTGAGTATTTGCGGGAACTGAGATAAAATATGAGTAAAGTATTGAATAAAAGCAAAATGTTCAAATGTTTTTAGTGTCTCTGAGACTATATTTGGGGAGATGGCTGGCTTTGCAGGGAAAATGCATAATATAAATTAAAAGTAAAATTTGGACAATTTGTGCGGGCCGGATTGAAATGCGAAATGGGCTTTGTCTCGCCCTCGGGCCTTAGTTTGCCCAGGTCTGGTATAACCCTATCCTACACAGTGATGCGATAGTTTAGTTGGAGATAGAACCAGCCACTAGGGGGCACAGGCCATTGTTTTTTTTTTTTAGTGTTGGTCTCAGGCTTGGATAAATAGTGAGGGTTGCATCAGGAAGGGCATCCACCTTAAAATTGGAAATTGGTGCAGGGAGCTATTGGACCAACTGGACTACTGTTGGTCGAAGACGAAGAAGAAGAGGAAAGTGATTGGTTCAGGCAAAGAGAGACATGGAGGCGAAGGCTGAAAAAGGGACAAGCTGAAAGGAAAAGAATAAAAAGAAGAGTTGGAGAGTGGAATTAGATGACAGACTGATTAGCAAAATATTACAGGAATAAGGGAGTGGTTGTCTATCAAGAGTATATGCTATGATGCAGGAGCCAATCAGAGAGAGGACCCTACTTGGTTAGCCAATAGTGCATCAAGTATGCATTCTATGAGCCAATCATTTGTTGTGTACAATCTCTAGATAAACAAAGCTACTAGCAATCATTCAAGACGAAAATCCTTTTTAACGCCAGCCCTTTCACATGTAATGTCCACCAATAACTACAGTTACAACTAACTGCAAAACAACAACAACAGTGATTCTGTTTCTCCAGCAGCCAAGAGGAACCGCCCACCCCCAGCCCTGACTGCCTGCTGTTTTACAGTGAGAAGCTAAAAAAAAAATCTGCTGATAAAACAATAAAATCAGAGATAGATTTCCAGCTGCACAGAGGGACAAAGCGTCCCACCAGCATGATCACAATACTCCATCATCCCACTGTCAAGAAGAAAATGCCAGGACTCGTCAGCACTGGGGATCGGTCCACCAGGTGATCCGCCCACCAGGTGTTGGACGCCGCAGTCTTTTGAGTGTGATCTCTAAGATAAAGCACTGAGGTTGGTGTCTGTCTGTGGTTTGGTTACACAAATACTGGAGACAGCGCCCTCTACACAGACATGTTAAAAGTCAACAGCGCAGCCTGAGGTGATGTTGATGACACAGAAAAGCAGTCAATTAAGGAACAATGGACCACTCCTAGAAGGAGAAGATGCTTCCATCCTGGTCATTTCACACAAACAGAAAAGCAACTGAAAATGGTGTTGGAATATTGAAATGGGGGGAGGTAAAATTGGAGAAGGTGGAGGAGGCGGGTGAGGCAGAGGGAGATCTTAGTTACAAGTGTGTGGGAGAGAGGAGAGAGAAACTGGACAAAGGAGGAACTCACAAAATGTAAAGGAGGAGGTGGAGGAGTGGGAGGAGGGAGAGGGTTGGAGGAGGAATGGTGCAGTGCATAAAGTGATGCAGAGTGGGCGGGGCCTGCCAAGTGTATGTATGCATGTAGTGTGTGTGTGTGTGTGTGTGTGGAACATACTTATCACATGGTGAACAAAGTGTGGAGCACATGGACACACACGTACTCATGGCTGGATGATTGTCAGTACAATCGACTGCAGTGTTTCCTGACTGTACTGGTGTTTGTATAGATGTGTGACTTCTTTTAAAGGGTCTTTCAGATTAAAAGTTTGAAAATGAGTGGAAACTGCAAAGCATTTTTCTTGGAATTTTTTGTATTATTTTTCTGAGTCACTGTTGTTGTTCCCATCACTTCCTCCTTTCTCTTATCCATACGTGTTGTACGTGTCCATACGCTCCAGAGTTATTGTATAACCGATGTGTCAGCAGCACAAAGTGATCAATGAGGAACGGACTATTAAAGCAACAGCTGCTGACGCACTGCTGAGGTCAGAGCTGGAGAAGCTCAGATTTTCTTCCTAAAATCACGAAAGCTCACAGTATGGTGCAGTGTGATTTGTGTGGCAGTTGTGGAGACTCCTGCCCCTGAGACCAGGTAAAGGATGAGAGGGTGAAGATGAGTCATTTGAAGAAATTTCTCTTTTTGTAATTAATTAATGCAGTTTGTGATATCTAATTATTACGTTTACCTATGCTTTTATTTTGAAAAAAAAAGCCAGATTCAGATGGTTTGGACATGTTCAGAGAAGGGACAGTGGATACGTTGGTAGAAGAATGATCCTAGAGATGGAGCTACCAGGTAGGAGACAAAGAGGAGATTGACAGATGCAGTGAGGGAGGACATGGAGGTAGATGGAGTTAGAGTAGAAGACAGATGGAGCAGGGGAAGGTGGAACATCAGCCCCAACTACCTCCATGTCCTCCCTCACTGCAGTCATAAATCTCCTCTTTGTGTCCTACCTGGTAGCTCCATCTCTAGGATTCCTTATCAATACCATATAATATGAAAAATAGACAAACTACCATTAAGAAAAAAGAATGTAACAGATGAGCTGGAGTGTTTTTTTTGTCAAAACATGACTTAAAGGATCTACACACTGGATGTTTGTTTTTAAATTTCAGCTATAATTTTTTTCTCCAGTTCCTTTTCACTCCTGCCTTCATCTCCCTCTGCCTCCTGGCGCTGCTCTTCACTTATCATTTCCTTTCTCCCAACTCTCTTTCTTCTCTCCCTCCTCTCCCCCTCTGCTTGCTGCGGCTCCTGCTCTCTGATAATGTTTTTGGCTCCCCTCCCTTCATCTTGGCTTTTTTTTTTTTCTCTTTCCCAATTTCCTCTGCGACTCGGCCTCTTCTCTTACCCCCTCTCCCTTTCCTCCCGCTTTCTGTGCATCCTTGGAGAAAATGAATTAGAGATGGGGAGAGTGGGAAGCAGCGTGGGGAAGGAGAGAATGTAGCTTTTGTATCAAGACCCTCCTTCACAATGGAGCAACCAAAAACGTGTGCTCCCTTCTGTCCTTCCCCTGTTCCTGACCTTGGCTTTTTTATTCTTTAGGCTTTACTGGCAGAAGTAATGAATAGATGAGCTTCAGAGATAGATGGAGAGCAGGAAAATAAACTTTAGAAGTAAAAAAAAAAAACTCTGACTTCCAGCCTCCTCTGAGGACTCACACTGAAAGCTTCTCAGTTGGACTGATGCTATGTTGAAGCAATGCATTTGTTCTACGTTATGGTGCTAATGGAATACACTGGTCTCTGTGTTATTAGATATGAACACAATACATCTACATATATATATATATATACACACACACACACACATATATACACGTGTGTATATATTTAAATATATGTATATACAATATATAATATATACATATATACAGTACATAGGAGGTTGATTAGTCACCGCTGACAATGGGCTCCTAAAAAAGTTATACACGTGTATATATTTAAATATATATGTATATACTGTATATAATATATACATATATACAGTACATCATATATGTGTATATATATACAGTATATATATATTGGTCAGGACCCAGTATTGACTGTCATCATTCTACAATCTCACAGAGTCCTTTAGATAAACAATAAGTTAAAAAAATATATGTAAATATATATATATATATATATATATATGTGTGTGTGTGTGTGTGTGATCATCATCTCTTCACACACAGTGTGTGTGTTGTGTCTATTTATAGTGTTGGAGGTAAGCTGCTTTCTGTAATGGTCAACACTGCCCTCATGACCTACTTTAGACACACACACACACACACACAAACACCTTTTTGTCTTTTGTGAGTACTTCACATACATTCATCAGCCCCATTTCTCCAACCCCAACTATTGAAAATATATGTCAGATCTGATCTGATACTTCCCTTTGTTGTAATCCCAACTCCAAATTATATTTTAAAACTAAACTTTGTACTCTATAGTAGCAGAACTCAGTACTTTATATAGGAGTAGGAGTCAGTACATTAACTTTTCAGGAATCACTACTTTTATAGTAGCAGGTCTCAGTACATTATTATTATTATATATTATAGCAAAGGTCAGTACTTTTAAAGAAGCAGGAGTAAATACTTTATCGGAGTAGGAGTCAATACTTTATAGAAGTAGGAGTCAGTACTTTATAGAAGCAGGTCTCAGTACATTATAGCAACTAGGGTCAGTACTTGTAAAGAAGCAAGAGTACTTTATAGGAGTAGGAATCGGTTCGTTACAGACGCAGCACTATGTACTTTACAATAGCAGATGTCAGTTCTTTAAAGCAGCAGAAATCGGTACTTTAAAGAAGCAGGAGTCAGTACCTCATATTCGTCAGTTCATTAAAGTAGCAGGACTCAGTACTTTGAGATTGCACGAGTCAGTACTTTAAATGAGCAGGAATCAGTACTTTATCATGGCAGGACTGGGTACTTTAAATTAGCATGATTAAATACTTTATTGTAGCAGGACTCAAGACTTTATAGGACCAGGACTGAGTACCTTATCATAGCAGGACTCGGTACTTGCAGGTACGTCTTTTGTTTTTACTGCAGTAAAGTCAAGGACCCATCGTCGGCAGCATCGCTGATGAAAAGATATTCAAGCCTGGTTGGAATGAAGTATGGTGACGGTATGAGACGGTGGAGACGAGACAATTACAAACGTGTACTGAACAAATGCGTTTGCATAGATATAAACAAACACGTACTGCAGAGACACTCGCTCTGTACATGCAGCCTTGTGGGAAAATCACATCACGGGAAGATAAATATCAGGCTACTGAGCAGAGTCGTGTTTACCTTGATACACTATATATATATATTTTAATATCTGTACACATACATAATCATTTGTGCATATACTGTAAATACATATCTACATATTATACCCATGTACGAGCCTCTCCCCTCCACCCAGTCAGCACACATACAGTATGTAGAGTATGTTTCTGTGTGACTGTGCTTCGCTCTCTGTTTTTGGGGTTAGTAATGAAACATTGATAGGGAGGTGTACTCTACAGTATGTAGGCCAGTCAGAGCAATCTGCAGCTTTAATGTACTTTAATGTACCGTACTGTGTTCTGCTGGGGGGACTGCAGGGAGTCTCTGTACAGTTACAACAGTTTGGTTTGACAGTCAAAAGTCCTTCTCCGTGTTCCCCCTCATTGGTTTACTTGTTCATTAAAAATGTAGCAGCTCCGCTCTTTTATTTTAAGGAGGGACAAAGGAGCCAGTCAACTCTGGTCCAATCACATCTCCCTCCTACGTCCCCTGCTCTTTGTTTTCTGTCTCCTCTGACGTCCCTCCCACTGGACTGAGTGGTTATATATCAGTGTTATATGAAACATGTGAAATGCAGCATAATTACTGCGGAGGAATGGACCTGACTCAACAATTAGGCCTTCATCAGGGCTGCTGCATTTCTGATGCGCTCGTTTGTTCCTGCAGAGCCCCCTGTAGGACAGAGATGGATTTTTTTTTTTTTTTACAGTCATGGAGAACGGTCGGAACGGCACCAATCCTGTTGGAAATCAAACTAACTTTATACAAAATACCAATTATACCAATTGTTTCTTCAAGGTAAAAAACATGTGATGGTGAAGCATTGGTCTCTGCATCATTTATTACACCTGTCTCCTGACAAATAAGTGTTCAGTTATTATCGCCGAAGAAATGCGACCTCTATTGGCCATTTGGAGAACAGAAGCATCCGTGTGTTTTTTTGCGTGTTTTTGGACCATAATGAAAGAAAATGTGGTTTTGGGTTCACACAGAGAAAAATCTGAGGCGTAATTTTCTCAACACTCTATTAGTGAACCTAATGGCTTTCTTTTCAACCAAAGCCTGCTGTTGTTTTCTCCACTTGATGGAGATGTAAACATTAGGTAAAAAAAATCAAATATAATCATGATTGGAACATGTGTATTTCTGTTAGTATTTAGACACTGTATTTGCACTTGTTACATGATTTTTTTTTTCATAATACACCGACATATATAACATGTGGCACGATTATAATGTAGATTCTGAGAGTTGCATTCCTGGAAAAAGGAAAAAGAGCTAAACGAGTGTAGGTATAATTACGGTAAATGCCAACTTTTTCATTTTTTTCTTCACTTACAGCTGCAGACACTACATGTTATACATTATTTCTTTAGCTTTAAATATAGAGTTACAATTTAAGGACTTTAATAAAAGTTAAATGGGATTTTTTTTATTTGAAATCAAACCTTAATCCTTGCAGACCAAAGTCTTCTGCTTTTTCACAATTATTTTGATAAATACCCAAACCCCCAGAGTGTAAAATATATACTAGCAGCCTCTGGTGTACTACGCCATAATGTGGCCTGACATTTTATTTAATAAATTAAGCTGTTTAAAGAGAAAATCTGGTGATAAATTTACCATCATCCTCATCTCTCCTTCTTCTCACATGCAAGGAGCCATGTGATGTGAGGGAGGGTCTAGAACTCACAGTGGAAATGAAAAACACACACACGCATGAACACACCATTCCAGCTGTGCTACTGTATATAGTACTGTATATACATGGTCACACACAGCAACCTTTGAGAAGAGCTCATATCTAATTAGGCACAACTGCAACCAAAACAAAAGACCCTTCTGTTCTCTTCAAGTCTTTATTCCTCTGTTTCTCACTGCAGCCATTTTTTTTCCAGCAGAACATTTGACTAATAATCTCGGGGATCAATGATCCTTTATGAGATGGGGACACGGAGAGCAGACGTACTGGTGTTTCTGGGATTTGGTTTTGTTGATTAAACGTTAAAGTAATAAGGCCACTACTCCTAAATATTGCTACAATGTAACAGCTGCAGCAAACTCCACTGTTTTCCCTCCTCCGTCTGTGGGTTTTCTTTTCAACATTGACATCCGACGTCATCAGAAAACCAAGATATCAAAATCAGTGAACTATGATTCCAAAAGAATTTATCCAAGTCATGTCATTCTTAAGAGTTGAGTTGTAAGAAAATTGACTTCATTCCTTAACTGAAACATATAAACCAGTTGCGGGCCGTGAATTTCAACCATAGGCCTTCAGTGACATCATAGTTTTGTGACGCTTCATTATAACATCAGTTTGACAAAAATACTTTAAAATCCACACATATATATTATATCATCCTTAACATAGGCTAATCAAGCAAATTTAATTTCCAGAGCATTTAAAATCAATTATTCCTGGTATTTTTGACATTTAACTGTGCCGGTAGCCAAATGGTTGACGATTTGTTTCATCCCCACTAGGTTACAGTCAGTTCTGTTTTAAGTCGGGGGAAATTGAACAAGATAACATTGTCAGACTCCCGGGAGAGCTTATCTAACCACGGGACACATACATGTTGCCTTCTATGTAGGGCCATCTAGAAGGCCCTCAGGTTAATCTGGCGAGTTGTTTGGTCTGAACGCTGTAAACTGAATGGGCTGTGTCCATTCACTTACAGCGCCAACACTATCTGCCTTTATGGTACTTTTAAAATGTAAAACTCTTTTGCTATTAATAAAATAATAATAATACAATTTTATTTTAAAAAAAATATATGAATAAATGTGTTTTTCTGAGTATGTTCAGGCCAGCAGAGAAGGCTTTGCTGGCCCTGACAGCCCACCACTGATGTAAACTGTGGGATACTAGTTGCCTAGTGGATAAGGAAGTAGACTTGAGAACTCGAAGCTGCCCACTGTTTACTTTGGTGATGGGTTAAATGCAGAGGTCGAAATTTAGTTGTGTGTATATTGTGCTGTGTCACAATGTAAAATAAAAAACCTGAAGTACAATGACTATTATACAAACATTTAGATTGGGAATCAAACACCAAACTGCTGGTCTCCTTCACTGTAAGGTGATAGCAATACCCACAAAACTGCCAAACCTCCAATAAAACTCATTAAAATCGTAACATTTTCTTCCCAAAGGCCAAACAAAAGCAACGTTCTTACTTCAACACATTTAAGGATTTACGTTTCTGTTCTTTGACTGGCCTCTAGAGGTTGCGTCTCCTCTGCAATGAAACCCGGGAACATGTATTTGTCGGGTGAAATGAATGATGCAAATTATGATACAGCAGTAATACTGCACACATCAACAATTTATTCAATTCTCTGCAGTACACGCTGACACCACGACATCTGAGTTGTCTGCGTTGTAGTCACTGTCTTTAATAAAAGGCACCACACCGTAGTACATGATAAGCCACGCTCACACACACACACACACACATGCACCTGAACACAGTCATGGTTGCTACTTCATATTCTACATCAGTATGGAAATCAAAGGTTTATCAGCCTGCGCTCATGTATTCCTCAGACAACTCTGGGCCCTGAGCTCCGTGTTCATCATCATTCAGTTCAAGGCTCCTGATCTTCCTCCTACGGTGGAGATTTGCTCCTGTCATCCTCAGAACCACGGTGGGTTTTATTAAAAACCCAAACAGAGAGAAATTAATTAAACTTAATGTGATTTTTCTATAGTTGCAGGATGATGGAAGATTTGTTTGTACCACTATGGTGGGTAAGTGAACTCAATGAACCGCACAGAATGACGGCATAACTTAGATTATTCCAGTTTAATCAATTATCTGATTCTGAACTGTGTTTTATTTTGAAAAGTTACGGATTTTTCTACCGAGTCTGTGTATCATTCACACTTGATGCATGTCAACATGGTTGGTTTGTCAAACCCGTACGTCCGTTACCTTCCTAAAAACTACGCTGTGGCCGGGAACTGATAATTCAATAGGGATTATTTAGAACTCCAAAGATCGCAAATCAAAACAATAAACTTAAAAATAAAGTTTCTTAGCTAGAGACAGCAGAGGGACTCTTCAAAAAAGAAGAAAGCTACACTCAACAGACGGTTCCAGGAGTTCCACTGAAATATCAAATTATTTTGAAAGGTTGTTTCCCACACACCAAGCCTGCGCTGCGTAATACACAGCAAAACAAAGCCTTCAAAACCATTTTAGCCACTAGGAGACCACTGTTCTGCCTTTAAAGACTGCAAATGTTACAATGTAACAAAGGTGTTTCTTATAAAGTTGCATCATGTATAGCCTAATGTTTATTATTATATTTAAAAAATACATTTTAGCGGTCCTAGCACAACAAAATAGTCGGGGACAGCATTTAGCAACTGCTACATTTTCTGACCAAACTGTCAGTTGACTCTCCTTCCACCCCAGCATTCATCACTTTGCTTCACTCCTCCACTTCTTTACCCTCAGACCGCCTGAACAGAATCACTTCATCTCTCACTGACTTCTAACCAATTCCTTTTCATCTCTTGCTGTTTCCTCTCATTCTCCTTCTTTTCTCTTTCCATCTCCCGCGTGTGTGCCTATGTGTGTGTCTGAGTGTGTGTGTGTGTGTGTAGGAGGTATCCAGGGAGGGGCGCCCAGCATTGTTTTTCACCTCTCAAGGCCATAGACACAGCCCCGAGCTGCACACACACACATATATATTAGACACACAAAATATATTAGAAACACAAAGACCTAGACAGTAGATCTCCTCTTCAAACTGACTCCTTGCCCCCTCGCACCCTTACAAACCCCCTCCCCACACACACACACACACACACTCATTCAATAGCAGACAGAGTGGATGGTAGCTGTGACTTATTGATGTGATAACCTTCTGTGGGACTGGCTCTTCCTCCAGCACAGACTCTTCTGGAACCAACGCCTAACTGCACCCCTGACTTCACCTTTGGCCACGGACATGCTCACACATGGTTTACATTAAGAAAAAAAATATATATGTATATATATTTATACATACTTGATGCATGATTCTAAAACTTCACAACCTATATTGATTTTAAGGCTGGCAATTCGATTCTAATAGATTTTTGCCCAAGATCGATTTTCCTTGTTAAAAACATTCACTGTCCAGAGCATAAATGAATGATATAAATATATTTATGTTTCTCAATTACTTTACAAAATCACTGCAGTTGATGGAGAAGAAGAAAAACAGAATGAATCCGTTGCAGGCAAACACTAGTGAATATTAACCTGCAGTAGGATCGATTTATTCTGGAAAATGATTCTTAGTAACATTTCCAAACTGTTCCCACAAAACCAAAAATGTTCCACATTCCACTGCTAAGGTTAGGTTGGAAGTGATTGGTACTATAAAATAAATAATAATAACAAATATATATATAAATATACATATTAATACACTAAAAACTGAAAATATCTTGGTAAAACAAGAAAACAAGAGCTTTTCAAATTAAAGTGCTGTACTCCAAAAAACAAACATGAATGTCACATGTAGAATAAAAACAGCTAGACATTTGCAATAGTCCACTGATGGACACTATAAACTACATGTCATTTGCAATAGTCCACTAGTGGACACATTTGACTAATAACTACATGTCTATAGTTCAACTCTGACTGGAAATCGTAGATTTTTCATCAATACATCAACAACCTCCGCTTCTCTTGAACATTTCTTCATCATTAATTGTTTTTCTCACTACAGTTGATCCTGGTCTCCTGTTTCTGACTCACTAACATCATTAATTGGTCATAATCTGCAACTCTTTAATGCGTTAAACCTGAATTCAGTAACGCACTGTATATGTGCATGAATACGGAGGCCTGCTCCATGTGATCACATGGTTTTCACCACACGGCGTTAGTCAATGTGGAGTGAAGCAGATGTTTCCTTGACAACCATGTCGGGGTTACAGAGTACAGGGTACATAATAATATGATACATCATATACAGTGTATGTGGCGGCTGGGGGAGAACCTCCATATGGACAGCAGATAGAAATCTGTCAAAACTGGCTAATTATTTTGTCAGCACAAAAAATAAAAACCCACGAATGTCTGAAGAACTTCTATTTTTAAGAAAGAGGAAGAAATGACATCTGTAATACCAACCATTATCATTAATTCAGTCGAAAAAAACCTTGAATGGATATCCTCCCACGGGGTATAATTATTCTGACATATAAAATGTAATATTTAAAAGCAGTGTTTCCCAACCTTATCATCAGGAGAGAAACCCATGTGGCGCACTATCAAACAAACATCTCACAAAAACTGTGTATAATAAAATATAATAATCTTTTAGACTTGACGGCAGCATAATTAACTAAAATCTCAGCGTGTTTAGTTAAAGACAAACATGATATACTGGCAGGAATTGAAGAAAGACACTCAAGCAAGATCTTCTTCGTTTAAATAGCCATCTGCTGCCACCCAGCAGAAGAGGATTTAATTGTTCAGGCCTTTATGCTTGGACAAGGAATGCAAGGAAACATTTCATGCAAAAAATAAAAAATAATTTTTAAGCCTAATTAATCGACATTGGCTAATGTCCACAACACAACGAATGACCTTTCACGGCACGGCTGTGAAATATGTATTGCTAAAATGGCTCTTGATTAAATCAAGCAAAGTTTTATTTATTTCTTGTTCAGAACTATTCAGAACACCTGAGGGGGTGGAGATGTTTTGGACTTTTACTCCCCTCCGTTGATACAAAGGTGAACCTGCTGCAACCAGTTCAGTCAGGCCAAGGTTTATAGGCTGAGGTCTCAGGTTCTCTATCATTCTTCAAAAGACAAGGCCAAGGGCGAACATTCATAAAACACACACCTCACCCGGTGTGTGTGAGGTCATGGTTAAAAGGCCTGGTCTCATGTTGTTAACTCCTCAACACTTTATCCTCACACACTCTGATCTTTGGGATCAAGATGGATCAAAGGCGTCAGTTTCACAGAATGATTTTAGTGGGATGTTGTTTGACCTCAAATTAAATCCAAGTTCTTTGTCCACATGTCTCTAATGCTAATGCTAATGAAGGTAGTTTGAGTTAAGAGTTGAGGAGACAGAGGACAGAGGTAGATGGGAATGGTTGACTCAAGCCCTGACAATGGGACAAAACGAAAGGAAAAGAAAAAGATATTAAACAACACAGACAGACAGGTAGGGGAATCCAGATTGAGATGGTTTGGAGACATTAGCAATAGGCAGAGCAGGAAGGTTTGGAGAAAAAGCTAGAAAAGACAGATTGAGATGGTTTGGACTTGTTCAGAGGAGGAACAGTGGTGGAAGAATGATCCTAGAGATGGAGTAAACCGGGGAGGAGACGAAAAGATTGATGGATTGGTGAGGGAAGACATGGAGGTAGTAGAGTCAGGGTAGAAGATGCAGAGAAGAGGAGGAGACGGAGAATGATGATTCACTGTGGCAACTCAGAAAAAAAGGAACAAACTGAAAGGATGTGAAATTCTTTGCTGATCTATGGCGGTGAAATACTATGTTTGTCGAAGGTTTGACTTGACTTAAATTCACTGCTCTGTCCACATTACTCAGTGAACTAAACTCTGATGGTGCATCAGAATTTAAAGAGTTGTTGGCTTAAACTATTTAGCTATTTATCAGAACAGAGGGACTCTGAGTGAAAGAGACAGAAGACTGTGAGAGATGGATCAATAACCCACTCCTGGAGAAAGGAGAGACGTCACATCTCCCCTCTTAGACATGTTCAGATATGATGCCGCTCAACACTCTGACAATAACAACCTCACCCACGCACACAGACGATGCTGGATTGAAGGCTAAAGACAATACAATGTGGGTAATGGTAGCAATTCAGAGCGCCGTCTGTGTGTTTTCACACAGAGACATCGCCTCTGCGTGCGGTGACGCCACTGTCCTTGACTATGAAGACCGCCCCCCCCTGACTTCTTTTCTTTACAGTACATAACTGGAAAGAAACAGTAACAAAAAGAAATGTACTTTAGATCTGAGCTGTGTTGTCTGGCGGAGACTTTGTCTACTTTCCTAAAGTAAGAAAACTATGGAGTGGACAAAACACTCGTCCTTTACTGACGTGGAGGAGTGAAGATGAAGGAAAGAAGGAGCAGAGGAGGAGGAAAAGAAAGGAGAGTGTGAGAGGAAAATAAACAATGTTGTGAAATTCCCTGCAGCTCTGATTTAATTACAACCTTATTCTGAGCCTCATTAAAAACAAATTATCTGTTTACCAACTGTAATATTTCCGCAGAGCGGCACGAACAAATAAAAAGGCAGCTGTAAATACTTGAGTAACAAAGATAAGAAAAATACCAGTCAGATAAATAACTTCTGTTGGAGCGTCAAAACGCCAGGAGTCGACTGGAAGTTTCCGGCCAATCACAACACAGCTAGGCACTTAATACATATTAATGGGCTTGAGCTCGACAATGGGAAACTAAATGCCTCTCTTGTTTGTTCTGGAAACCAGTTTGAAATCAGAGGACTCTTTTAAAGGACAAATCCACAGCCAGACTGTTTAAGCTGGTAGCGTGCAGACCGACTCACACAGTACTGTAATCTCAGCTGGAACTGTAATGTCATGCTGAGATGATCCGGACTACTGTCCTGCTCCGGCTTCTTTTGTCTGATTACTTGTGACTCACAGCTTAGATTTTCCGTCTCCAGCAGAAAGTCAAGTCATGGCTCCATAGGCAGTCTCCACGACTGACACCCAAATCACAATCCCACATATCAGCCTTCCTGTGGGTGGTGAGTCCACTGGAAGTTATGTGGGTCGGGACGGTGCTATAATCACAGCATCTCAGTGAGGGTGATTGATTAGAACTTGAGGCCTTGTGGACCCAAGTCCTTATCCAATTCACAATATGTTTTCCTAAATCCAAAGAATTACAACTAAAGTTAAAATAAAAAAATATATGTCCAACATACAGACTTAAGTACAAGGTTATTGGACAGGATTTATCCAATCACCTTTCGTCTTGTCCCTTTTTTCAGGGGCCTTCCACAGCGAGTCAACAATTTCCATCTCCCCTTGTCCTCTGTATGCTCAACTCCAACTCTCACTGCTTA
>JAFBJS010006640.1:250717-302257 GCA_016785265.1 Paraplagusia blochii
ACCTCAGATGTTGTCTTATTTAAGAAGCTCCACCATAAACAAAGTAGAAGAAATTCATTCATATTTGTGTTTTTAATAACCCTAAAGGTTCGTTATTAATTTAATGATGCTTAAAACGGTGAACATAAGAATGTTCCGACCATTTTGGCAGGACCAGCACCAGTCTGTGGGTCAATCGGTACCAGGATGCAACGGATGAATGCATTACTTGTGTTTCTGCCTCTCCTCTCCCAGTGTCCTCCTCCCCCTCTGTACTTATAAATGTAAATCCCATTGTATATGTGTACCGCTGTAAACAATATTGTATATATTACATGTAATATATATAATATTGTACTAGTCCATGTTTATAATGTATATACTATGCATTTTGTAATGTGCTTTACAAGTTTCATTATGATAAAAAATAACCAGATTCTCTTCAAGATGCTTGCGTAAGATACAGAAATCTTAGGAAAGAGTTATTGAGGAGACAGAAGTGTCTTCAGAGAAAGAAAGTCTCCTCCTTATGATATGGATTTATTTGTTCCCATTCACTCAGCCTGGGCTGCATAATATGAAGATTACAGCTCTGCAATGAATGAGGTGATAAAGCTTTCAAAACTACATCTCCAGACCAAGCATAATGTTACAAACACACTGCTCACAGCAGCTTCTTCTTCTTCTTCTTCTTTTGATTTGTCTTTTTTTCAGGGTTTTCCACAGTAAATCAGCGTTTTCCGCTGTAGATGAACTGTATCTTTTACTCTACCTCCATGTCCTCCCTCACTGCATCCATCAGTCTCCTCTTTGTCTCCTACCTGGTAGCTCCATCTCTAAGATCATTCTTCTACCAAAGTATCCACTGTCCCTTGTCTGAACATGTCCAAACCATCTCAATCTGATTCAGTGGCTTAATGTTTGTGATGTTATTTGGAAAAAGAAAAATATTAAGAAAATATCATGAGAACAATCCTTACAGATGTCTCAGGTGTGTGATTCCATTCCATTTTAAGGTCCAACTGTGGCATTAAGACAGTTCTAATGTCTTCCTTTGGTCTCACCTTGTGAACATCTCACAAAAGCCAACAGGAAATACTTCAATACTAAAAAATAAGGACCAGCATGCACCGGTGCCGTTGTACAGTAGAAAGGAGAGGTCAACGGCACGAAGGGAATCTGGTCTGGATGTTTCTCTGGATGCTCAGGGAAAGATAAGAGGGTCCTCGCTGCCCAGGACAGAGAGCCATTGAAGGGGCCTCTTCCAAAGAGTGTGGACCCTCGGAGCTACCGTAGAATTAGAGAGGCAGATAGAGTGCTCTCCAAAGCACTTGGCCGACACCCATATTCGCAAAGCCATACATTGGAAGTATCAAGACATGACTCTACGGCAATGGGAAGCAGGTCTGGGTCCCACTCTTGGTTCCTTTCAAGGTTGGAACCTAGGGCAGTGGATGAATAAATTCAGAGTGACAGCTGGAGTCAAGGCTGGCCGTGTTGCAGTGTAACGAGTTGCCAGTAGCACATCATTTTCTCAGCTGTCGAATGAAAACCACATATATTTCAGGAAAGGCTTTCAGAAATGAAAAAAAAGCCACATTATTTTTTTTTTTTCTCTAATGCTTCGCCGACTGATTGCTTGACCGTCTCAAGGTCCAGAACTGACTCACCCTCAGAACAACATCCGCCGGTCTACAAAAAGAAGCAGAACCATGGTTCTCGTTTCAAACCGTACCAACGCATTAAAATGTCTGAAATTCCCGACAACAAAAACTCGAAACCATAAACTAACAAAGATTTTTCATCTGAGCTCAGACGCAGAACAAGTGTTCGTTTAAAAGCCGGCGGCTGTTTAATACAACCTTTAACACCGTTCTTTCCTGATTTCATCAGTCGGTCAACAGCCGCACTTTTCAAACCGCCAGTCCTAACCATTACACAATAAAAGCTTTTCACTTCAGCTGTCACCGTTAAGTTGAGTGTAGGGGAAAAGACGAAAGGCAAGGTGGCAGAGTGAAGCTCTTAAAGGTGATTTACAGGCTTCTTCTGGGCTGGACATGGGCGTAGTGAGCATGCACGTGTGTGAGTGTGTACATGCGTGTGTGCATGTACACCATCTGCTGTACTGGAGTGAGCTGCCTACTCCAGTTAAATGCGCTGACAGCTTGCCGCTTAGAAAAACACCCACCTGATATTAACTGTGGGAGTCAGTTCGACCACAAGCTCTTTCGCTGCACCTTCAGACTCAAGCAGCAGTGGAACGGATATAATATGATATAAAACGGTGACTGGTTTAGATTTAAGGAATAAGTCTGCTCCAACTTCTGCCACAAAGTCGTATACCTTAGGAGGAACAATACAAACTTCTTGCAAATAGCCAATTTTGACGATATTGCTTGAACACTTTATTTCCAACTTCCAGCCACTAGGGAGCACATGACAGGTGTTTTTAGTGCCGGTCCCAATCACCAAGGGTATCCGTAAATCTTTGGCCAAATCAAAGATGCAAGACTCTTGAGATTCTCTTTAGGAGAGACAAGGGTGGACAAGATCAGGAATGAGGTGATTAGAGGGACAACACAGACAGGAAGGTTTGGAGAAAAAGCTAGAGAAGACAGAAGATGAGTTGGACATGTTCAGAGGAGGGACAGTGGATACATTGGTAGAAGAATGATCCTAGAGATGGAGCTACCAGGTAGGAGACAAAGAGGAGATTGATGGATGAAGTGAGGGAGGACATGGAGGTAGTTGGAGTTAGGATACAGAGGACAGGAGGAGATGGAAATTGTTGACATGCTGTAGCAACCCACGAAAAAAGGGACAGGGAAGAAGACTTCATGTCCAAATATGTTATTAACCAACACTGATATACGAGTTTAAGGCAGAGAGTGTGTCAATATTATTGTTGTGTGTCACAATAACAATAAAATACAAATCATACTTTCACTTTAACATCATTACTTAGTCACATCATCTGGGCAAAACCCAGGTGTTGTGTTTTTAAAGTCAAGTTTTCATTCCAACTTTACCAGGTTTACGTCATTAGGCTGATATCGGCCAATAAGATATTTTGTCAAATATGACTGATCGTCCATAAGAACAACAGTTTATCAACTATATGAACCTAGAGTATATCTAGTATTAGAAAAGTCATATTCGTTGGTAGATTAAGCTGCAGTGAAAAGTAACTCGATGTCACACTGTAGGAGTAGGAGTTTTAAAAGGAGAATTGAATGAATGTTCCTTCAGGTCACCATGGTGACAATATGAAGTAATGTATGTACAGTGAAAGGACATTATGTAAGGGTTAAAACCAAAGGGAAAAATAGCAAAATTAAAATCCATGCAACTCTCCACTAAAATTAATTAAATTTTTTTAGATTTCTTTATACACTTTTCTACATAACAAAGACGATTGATTAGGCATCAATGGGGAAACTATTAGGGATGTTTAATATTAATTTTGCAGATACTAGATTCTGGCTATATTGTCCAAAATCTTCTAATTCCGATACAATATATGCATCAATTTGCCTCCAAAACTAAAGCAAATTTTTTAGAGCCCGACATGTGATTCCAGAACATTTGGCAAAATTATCGGCCCCGATATTTGCCGTAATGGCGCAATATCAGTAAGATCAATTTCTGTTTTTTTTTTTTGTTTGTTTATTTTTACCAATAATGAACGCTGACAACACAATTCCTGGGTCTTGCCAAATTTTCTGGAATCACACACAGGGTTCTGTGACATTAACCTCAGTTTTGGAAGATGGAGTAATCCCGATTTTACCAACTTAACAAATTTATGCTAATACCAGGCCAATAATATCAGACATCTCTAGAAAATATCAAAAGTAAGAAGAGAACCTTGCCTCACTCTTCAGAATATTGCTCACCTTAAGAAACCACTACTTTAAATTAAAAAAAAAGACATCATGTTACAAAAGTGACCTTTTCTATATTATTAATAATGTTCTATATTTGATGTAGTTAACCTTCAGGGTTATAAAACTTCCAAGTCTTGTCTCAGTATTTCTTCATTTCTCACAGGTCCATGGCCCAGTGTTTCATTTGTGTGAGCGCAGCCTGTTCAGCCTGTCTACATGGACTGGAGTCTAATTGAGCAGGAAAGACTCTGCTCCTCAGAGTGTTGTGGCATTTGGACGCCTACCACCCTCCCCTGGCTTCTATACGAGGTGTAGCGAGGAGAGTGACCTTTTAATGACAAGGCCCTATACAGTCTGCCACCTACTGTACAGACACACACACACATGGTAGCCCCCCTCCAGTTAGCCTCCACCATCCCACTGGCAGCTCTGTCCTCCCCTTCCAACAATTATGTCCTGATACCAGTTTTTTTTTTTCCTCCCTCTGTCTCTGCACCTCCTCCCCGGTACTTAACTTCCTCCTCTACTCCTTCTTCACCTGTGATTTTTTTCCACCAAACCTAATCTGCATGCTTTCACCTTCCTCTCAGTGTCCTTGGAACACGCCTGGTGCGAACACATGTACAAAGACTTCTCCTTCTTTCAGCTTGTCCGCTTTTTCAGGGGTTGCCACAGCGAATTATTCTTTTCCATCTCACCCTTGTCCTCTGTATCTTCTACTGTGACTTCAACTACCTCCATGTCCTCCCTCACTGCATCCATCAGTCTCCTCTTTGTCTCCTACATAGTAGCTCCATCTCTAGGATCATTTGTCTACCAATGTATCCATTGTCCCTCCTCTGAACATGGCATGATAGGTCTTGATTACAACATTAGTGTGAACACTGGTATCAACCCTCACTAGTCTGTATCACCATTTCCTGAACCGTTATATGAGTTGGAAAGATCAGAGATAAACACAAAAGCATGTTCAGTTAGCCAGTAGTACACTGAGTTGTTTTAGCTAACAGTGTGCTCCATACTTGTGATTGTTCGCAAATGTGTTTATCTGAATTCCCAAAGGAGAATTAACATTTTTAAAGCCAGGTAGTGGCATCGTTCCCCAACCTTTTTTGTGCCACGCACCGGTCATTAAGTTGTGGCAGATAAATACCCCTTAATAAAATGAAATTCCCGGTGTTCTGAAATATTTTCCTACCTATAAAATCTTCCTACCTGAATTAATTGTGCATGGGCACAACAAGGGTTTCTCAAGCACACACAGCTTTTAACTTTCTCCTACCAGACCGATATACAAAGTTAGACTCTTGCATCAGTGACTCTTGATGAATCTTGAAACATCCATTTCCAATAACCCATCACTGTGTTATCAACAGGATGTTTCGCAGAATAACTCCCCGCGTCATTCAGCAGTTAGACAAAATAGAATCTCCTACCATCATCCTCCTTGCCGTGTGCATTCTGTGGGCTGTGGCGCATCCTCTCTCCTCGACTGGGCGGACTCAGGTCAGATGCTGCTCCCAGATCAGCTGCTAGCCATGTGGGCTCGCTCATCTCTGCCTCCTCCTCGCTGCTCAGTGAACTGTCATCCTGCTGGGGAACAACAGACAAATGAATATTCCAAATACTGCTGTCATTTATCTGTGGAAGTGGTAACATGAAGATGAAAACGATCACGATAAGATACAGAAAAAGACAGATATTAACAATATTGATACCATGAACAGAAACCCTGGCAGAGTCAGTAGACTCACTGAAGATTTCCCAGACAGCACAGAAAATGAATCAATACGGAAACATTTTGTCTGTGACTTCAACGTTTCTGTAGGAAATCCATGTCAAGTCAGATGAAGCCCTTATTCTTATGAATGAAACTGTTTCTACCTGCTGTGTGAGGTTACTTTTAATCTCTCCAGTCATCAGTGAATAACCAAGAAAAGGACAAAAACAATGCACTGAAATGGATGATGAAAAGCAAAGCTGACGATTCCTACTGTCAGTGAACACCCCCTGCAGCACATGGAGTGGTTGACTTCTAAATTTAGACCTCGGTGGTTTATTTTTGGTGCCTCTTTTATTCAATGATAAATATGAAAACCTCCAGTGAACCTCGAGGCACAGAAGAAAAACCTCAATGATAACACGTCAGTCACATTCATCCAGGAAAGGCTGGAGTCCGTGGACTTCCTGCTCAGATACAGTTTAGTCACTGAGCACTTCGCGCTGGAATGATGTGCATAATTCATGACATATAATAGTCCACAGTGTTCAGACATGACAGTTAATAATGAGTCCTGTCCTGGTGCCACTGACTTCAAAATAAAACAATTCAAGCTACAGTAGAAACTTCATCATGACGATTAAATGCTTCGTAATGTCTGCGTAATTTTTTTTATTTAAAATCTTATATTTCGATATCGTCCAAATACTTAAGTTCTGATTCCCATTTCAGCCAACACCGAAATAGGCCTCATAATATTTATTACGTAATGTATCTGTTCAAACGAGTAAGAGATTAATAAAATGAACCGCAATACTGCCATCTAGTGACCATTGGTTCAATATACAGAAGTTTATCCCTAAACTTAAAAATTTTAATTTTATAATACGTCATTTGGCGAAACCCAGCCTTGCGTTTTCGTTATCGGAGAATAGAACAATAACTTACTGATATTATTTTACTTGCTAATATTTTCTACTAGATTTTTCTTACTTGTATGTACACTTCATGAGCTACCACACTTTCTTGTCATTGTCATTACCTGCAATGTCATGTGACAATTAAAACATATTAATTCTTGATATTCCGACATTCTTAAAAAAAAAAGATTCTGTATTTGAGTGATGCATTAACAATAAAAAAGGTAAATTTATAAACAGTTAATATTTGCACTTGTGGACTCAGTGAAAGAGAGTCAGGTTTCCCTGCTCTTTCCATATAAGGCAAAAAATAAGGGCTGCACAAGACAAGAGTGTCCATCTGTCTGTCTGTGTACAGTAGTCCAAGTGGCAGCACTGACCCACATCTGTCTCTGGAACAGTACTCTCTGAGGAGGGGTTTCCTTGTGCTCATCACACTAGATTAGCCTCTTCATCAAAATCAGACAACCGTTTACACTAACCACACGCGCTCACATGCATTTGTGTGCCCTACTGACGACATTTCCACACAGTTGTGAGCAGCTCTGCGCTAAATAAAAAGCTGTGTCATTAGGCCATAGTCACTACGGGAGGCTGTTACACCAGGGGGTTGAACAGCACTGGTGCCTGTGCCGATGGAAAGATTCATCGCAACGCAAACCATCCTAGTATCAGACCATTAAATCATGACTTCTCAAATAGGGGGGCAGGGCCTTCTAGGAGGCCTGGTTAGGTGCCAGAGGCAGCTTGAATCGTAACAGGCCTCCAATTGCTGCATGGCAGCATACAGTGGTTTATACAGAAAAAATATACAAGTAGTATCAATGGTATTTCTATCCGCAGTGAGAACCACTGCCTTGAGACTAAAGTCATACACGGGATTACGACAAGCAATTGTCACCTCATGATCGCTTCCCAACTACCCGTTTAAATTTAAATTAGTTTAGACTTATTTTCAGCATTTTTTTCTTATAGTTTTAGCCCTCAAATCTGCAGTTGACTTTAATATTACAGATGGAAACAGGGATTTGAACCTGGCGCTTTGATGTATGGACTAGAGACACTAGGAATAGGTAGAAGACAGGACACAGAGCTGGAGGTGGAGGAGTTAAAGATGCTGAGATTCTCTTTAGGAGAGACAAGGATGGACAGGATCANNNGTGATTAGAGGGACAACACAGACAGGAAGGTTTG
This sequence comes from Paraplagusia blochii, assembly GCA_016785265.1. Taxonomy (NCBI): domain Eukaryota; kingdom Metazoa; phylum Chordata; class Actinopteri; order Pleuronectiformes; family Cynoglossidae; genus Paraplagusia; species Paraplagusia blochii. The sequence continues at coordinate 258,418 of JAFBJS010006640.1, forward strand.
GAGAAAAAGCTAGAGAAGACAGATTGAGATGGTTTGGACATGTCCAGAGGAGGGACAGTAGAAGAATGATCCTACAGTAGAGATGGAGCTACCAGGTAAGAGACAAAGAGGAGATTTATGGATGTGTTGAGGGAGGACATGGAGGTGGTTGGAGTTGAGGATGCAGAGGACAGGGTGAGATGGAAATTGTTGACTCGCTGTGGCAACACCTGATAAACGGGATAAGCCGTAAGGAGAAGAATTAAATGTTAAAAAGGAAAAAAGAAAATCAAATAAATTGTTATTTTATTATATTATAAGATCAAATTCTTTGGTGGTGGTGCAACATTTCTTAGATGGTGTCCTGTGATTGGCCCCTCTCTGAACATGTGACATTCTTTCCGTTTCTATCCTCTCAACTTAAAGCTCAGACTAATTTAAATTGAATTCTTATTATTCACAGTCGTGGTTTCTTCTTGCCTCCTTCTGTTTGTGTTTTTCTTATTAATGGTCTAAGTGATGAGCCGTCATCATCTGCATATAGATGAACGCCGGCATCTCTGCCTGATGGATTAATACGCAAACAGCATCCACAGCCATCGCAGCGACTCGATAACTCACGTCTCTGGACTCCCTGCTCAGTTCTTTCTCTTTCACTGCATCTGTCTTTGTTGCTGTCTGCATTCTCAGGCAATTAATTAACACCGGTGTAATTTGTAGTCGTGGCGGCAGCAGACTGTCAAAGCTGAATGGAGACAACGGTGTAGGGATATTTCTTTAAAACCTCTGAACATAAACGCACACGCAATGGCAGAGACTGTAAAAAAAAAAGGTCAGGGTCTTCCTTTCAAGGGCCTCTGAAGATAAAAGCTTGTCCCTTAGATCTTTGATTTCAAAGTGAATTCTAGAACCAGCTAAGTCATACAATAACCATGCTGCACTTTCTTTTCATATTTAGCCTTGACAGCAGAAGGCATTTGTTGACATGTAATGTAACTCCTATTCCAGACTAATTAGACCCAATAAGTCCTGATTTTTCCTCCTTTGTCTTTGTGATTTACCTATTGGATTTGAACAAGAAATATCAGTGGTGGAGCAATGATTGAAATTAAGATGGAACACAGTAATACACCTGGAAGATGCCTAGGGGCAGTTGATGGCCTAGTGGTTAACGAAATGGACTTGCATCCACAACGCCTCCAGTTTAAATCCAAAATATCCCCAAAAAAACTTGGGGTGACCAACAACATCAATCCTTCCAAATGTATTGTAAAAATAAAAGCCACTCAACCCAATGTCGGACAGTTGTTTTTCTATTGCAGTGCGTAGAGTACGTTTAACATCTAGTTTTAGTGTTAAACTCATTAGCTATCCATGCTAATCTGCTTTATTTTGAAAATGAGGAATTAAATATTCCAAAGAGTTATATTCAGCGTTAATGTTGTACAAGTTATGTCTATACATTGAGCCTTGCTTGTAGACACCATGATGCTGCACAACTGACTGATAAAAAGATACGTTTTCGGTCTCAGTAGTAGGGTCAGTGGTGACCTACTGGTCAAGGAACCGGACTTGGATCCGGAATCCACCACCTGCCAAGTTACCACTGCGGTGTCCATGCTCAGTGGACCTCAGTGGTCACTTTGCAGTCCTTGCCGTCTCCATTCACTGGTCAAATTTCCTTCCTTTCCAAAAAGATGATCTGGATCTTGAAAGGCTTTGGTTTGGTTTCACCATCTGACAAGTTTCCACTCATGTGCTCAGAGAAAAGCACCGTGCCAGTGGGTTTATCACCTACAGGAAGGTTCACATTATGGTGCAGTGTGATTTGGGTGGCAGTCGTGGAGACTGAGATACAGCGATGACTTTGATTAATAAGAAATGGTTGTTTTGTTGCAGCAAAAGCAAAGAAACAAAACTAAGAATTCCAAAAATTGTAGCCAAAACATTTTCTTCAGCGAGTTGAGTCGATCCATCACCGCAAGTGTCTTCCTCATCGAGGACGTCAAAAAGTCTTCCATCTGCAGAACCATTGTTGTGCATACATTCAACCACTGACTGACAGTAATGATGATGATCATCATCACTGCGGTGAAAATTACAAGAGGTGCAAAGCAGCTAAGTGCTGCGGGGATAAATTATTAAAGCAGGGTTTTCTCAATGGTTAGTTTCCAATGAAGTCAAAGGGAGAAAGGGTTTTTATGAAGTTTTTTTTTTTTTTTTATCAAAGAACAAAAGAAGAGACTGGTGCAACAGAACCAGGCAGTGACAGGAGTGGAACGAAGAGAAAGGAAAGGTGACAGATGTTGATCCAGCCTCCTTCAAGCTTCACTTCCGGGAAAGAGATTTTAGGTCTTATATTAATTTAATATAATACACAAATAAAAGCTTATATATGTACTTTGCATGTTAATGTACCTTGATTAAGTGACTGTGATTCGGAATGATTCTTATTCTTCCTTTTCTTTTCCTTTAAGCTAGTCCAGTGATTCTTAACCTGGATTTGATCGAACCCTAGGGGCTCGGGGAGTCGGTCTCAGGGGTTTGGAGGAGCCTCTGGCGCAGAGGTCAAGACACAGCTGAGGTCAAGAAACACCAACTCCCCCTACTAAAGTAGGGTTTGGTGGATGCGCATATGAAACTGGTGGGGTTCGGTAGCTCCAACAAGTTTAAGAACCACTGAGCTAGTCCCTTTTTTCAGGGTTTGCCACACCGAGTCAACAATTACCATCGTAGTAGCATCCCTGAGTATCTCCTCTTGTCTGCTTATATTTTCTCTTTTTCAAGTTTACTGTCATATAACTGTGTTCAAAAAGCCTAATCCAGTCTACATGGGAATCATAACAGTATGGGGGAGGTTCGTAAAAGGTAAATTCAAATAGTTAAAAAAGGAAAAGAAAGGAAATCAAACTCCTTTTCATTCTGACATTGTGATCCACACCACCTGTCTCTTATACACATCTAGATGTGTATAAGAGACAGGTCCAGACATCCTATGTGTGTGTGTCTGTGTGTGTCACAGTGACAGGATCTGGTGCCGTGTCATTACAAAAGTAATCCGATTATCCACCGGACAAACGGAAGGAAGCACGTTGTCTCGCCGGTTCCTTCTCACTCTGCTCTGCTGTCTTTCTACCATTTCCTTCTGCTCCTCTTTCCTCCTTACGTCCCTCTGGAGATCAACTCCGATCGGTTTCGCTTTAGATTTTTTGCTGCCCGAGTTTAGAAAGCAATAATGTGTAGAGCGGGAGAATCTGAGGAGGCTTTACGGTGGTGAGAGCCTGACGGCGTCAGGACTTCTGTGGAATTCTGATCATACTCAGTCCTGGTTCTTTGAGAACCGAGGTTTTATTGTTTTTGTTTCTGAGGTTTTCAATAAGAAAATCAATTTAGACTGAACTAAAAGTCATGACAACAACAAAGACACAACCAGATCGCTGCAGGAGGTAAAAAAAAAAGAATGTCATTAAAGAAATCAATTAGGGTGGACATTGTTTCTTGGATGAGTTGAGAGTGTGTGTGTGTGTGTGTGTGCGAGAGAGAGTGTGTGTGCTCCTCTCTGTCTTTGTTCTCTTTGTGTTCCATGCAGGGGGCCTTGATGGAGAGCTGGACCCTGAAGCCTCTCTATAGCTGTCAAATTGGCATCCATCCACCTGCCCCCCCCCTCCATCACTTACCAACACACTCCATCCCACCTCCTCATTCATCACTGTTTACTCCCGCCTCTCCTCCTCCCCCGACTGCCCCATCGGTCCCTTCATTCTGCCAACTCCATCACCATCTCTCCCTGCCCCTCACAACGTTATCATCGGCCTGACACCCTACACCCCCACGTCTCCTTGGCTTAAACTCCCACCCCTCTGCTCCTCCCCCAAACCCCAGACTTCACACTCCTCCCCCATAGTTGCTGCCCCCACGTTCCCACTTCATCTTCATATTCTACACCTTTCAAAAGGTAGAAACCACTCCCTCTCCCTCTCTCCCTGTGCTTCACTCTCCCCCCTTTTCATCCCAACCTGTTTGTTGGTTTCCATGGAAACTGGTCCAGGTTGGCTTTTCCTCTTAAGGATGTTGATTTTTTTTTTCTTAACTGATCTTGCTAAATTTTTACTGGTAGCTTTGAGGAGATTGTCACATCATACTATTGGCTAATACAATGGGTATTCAGTGTATTATTGGCAAACCGAGCGTCCTCCATTGTTCCTCTATCGGATTGGCTCAGTCATAGTAGCATCCCTGAGTATCTCCTCTTGTCTGCTTATATTTTCTCTTTTTCAAGTTTACTGTCATATAACTGTGTTCAAAAAGCCTAATCCAGTCTACATGGGAATCATAACAGTATGGGGGAGGTTCGTAAAAGGTAAATTCAAATAGTTAAAAAAGGAAAAGAAAGGAAATCAAACTCCTTTTCATTCTGACATTGTGATCCACACCACTGCACACAATTAAATGTGACCTCTGCATTTAACCCATCACATGTGTGGGTACGATACCATGCCCAGTGGACCTGAGTGGTAATTTGACAGTTGATGGATTTCAACCTGGAACCCGACGCAGCCCAGTACGGATCCTTAACCACCAGCCCACCGCTGCCGACTTGCTATTGTTTTTTCCCCCATTTTGCGATGGTTCTTGGAACACAATAGGGGCAGTGGTGGCCTAAGGAACCGGAGGTTGACCAGGTTCAAATCCACCAACTGCCAAGTAACCACTGAGCACGGCACCGTCTCCACTCACAGCTCCGCAAGCTGCCCACTGTTCACTTTGGTAATGGGTTAAATACAGAGGTGACATTATGTTGTGAAAGAAGCGTCCTAATCTTCACAAACAGTGGGGACACGAAAGAATAGAAAGACACTGAACCAGACGCACAAAGTGTGTCACAGTGATTCACCATCAAATTGTCAAAAAAAAAAAAAAAATCCCTCTGGAAATTCTGTTACTTTACTTAATTTATAATGATGATCTAATCTGAAATAGCCACTGGGAATAAACAACAGCTTTCACACACACACACACGATCAGAGGCTGTTTAACTACACACTGTTGTGGACAGCTGCCGAGAGTGAAAACTCTTCCACCCACGCCGAGGCCTCAGTCCATTAACAAGCCTGTCAATTAAAATTCTCATCTGATCTGGACAAACAAAAACCTAAAAAGACGTGAAAAACAACTTCACAGTGTGAACGTCGTCTCCACGTCAGCGTGGTCACCTCCTGCAGCGAAGGCCGGACATATGCTGGCTGTCTGAGGAGGGGCACCGTTTGAAAGCTCGCAGACACGTCAGTCGTCCCAACGCTTGACGAGACTAGACTAGACCGCAGGAATTTTTAAGGGCGCTAACTTCCCGTCAGTCAACGTGACAGTTGCTCAGTATTCAGCCGGAGCAACAACGTCTTGGCTCTGATTGCATCCATCTCTGAGCGAGATCGATGAGGGCTGGAGGGAAGAGGAGAGGATCATTTCTGAACTGAGAGAGGGAGGTGAGGATATTGATAAGAGGCGAGCAGGGCCGGACACACTCTCTCACACACACATGCGCGTTTACACGTACAAGTACACATCTCCTCATGGCTGGTTTTCTTAGCGATCAATATTCTGCAGTGGAGCTCCTCAGCCTGGACCCTGTTAATCCTCATAGTGTGTGTGTGTGTGTCTGTGTGTGTGTGGTCAAACAATCTTGTTCTGGTGTGTGAATGTTTGTCTGACTCTGGTAGAAATACAGCAAAAGGAGCAACATCACTTAGATCAAGAAGAAACTGGAGATTCAGAAAAGAAAGGGTTGAATTAACAGAAAAAGTGGACAAAGAGGCCTGACTGAAGACAATGGACACTCCTGAAGGACTGACAGGCAGACAGACAGAGAGCACCAGCAGCTTCAGATGTGTCCGTCTGGTTACCAGAAGTCAGTACAGTACAGTGTGCAGAGGAGATGCACCGCCAGGATCAATAAGCTGCCACTGACCTTCATTGAGCACAGACACAGAGATGGGAAAGCGTTCAGTGAGATAACCATCAACCCCGCACACGTGACGGCAGCAGTGTTATGAGCACTGACGCCCCGTCTCTGGCAACTTCCTGTTTCTAAATCTGCCGACTCTGACCGGCCTGTGTCAGTTGTAGTTGTTTGCGAAACATTACACAAAAAAGCCGAGTGAAACTATCAACACTGACTCTATGAGGTATCAGGAATTGGTGGCGTCATCTGCAAATGCGTTGATTTTCAACCTGATTTTCCAAATTGTGGATGTGTGAATTTTATTATGTCTTGTGCCACATTATGCCACTTGGACCCGACCTATAAAAAGGCAGTGGGAGTCAAGTGACAACATTTTATAGCCAGCAGTCTTGTGCTAAGGTAAACGACACGGAGGAGTCCAGGACTGTGGTCCAAATGCACAGAACATCTCCAACTGTTCAGCTTACAAGACAGAACCGATAGGAATATGACCACAGACAGAACGGCACCATCGCAGTTACATACCCTCAGCAAAACTTCTGGACCACAGAACATGTTCCTCTAACAGTGTATGCATGTCCAGAGAGAAAGGAGAGAGAGAGAGAGAGAGAGACAGAGAGTGCTGACCCAGGGGAAAGCAGATACATATGCATCATGGCCTCATGCTCTATACATCCTGAAACTGATCAAGAGAAAGAAGAAGAGAGAAAATATCTACACAGCTCTTTTCAGTCAGATTCTGACCATGTTATTATATTGGTGTTTACTTGTGTCTTTGTGTCGTCCTGCAGCTTGACACTTGTTGACTATACAACAGTACAAACACAGTCAAAGCGCAGGTACGCATAGGAGGAATGAGGACAGAAAGTTTCATTTTATTCCATCTATAATTATCAACAGTGTTTTTATTTTGGAGGTCTGTTATTATATTGCAGAGAAGCGGCTCAAACCCCATTACTTCCAGTGGTCTCACCACTCACAAGAAGTCTCACTGTATGGTACAGTGTGATTTGGGTGCCAGTCTTGGAGACTGCTGCCCCTGTGAACCGATAACGAAAAAGAGGGTGAAGATGAATCAATGAATGATATTTACTTTTGTCAATATTTGATTGTCCCTCAAGCTGAGGTTGAGATCAGAAGACCCTTCACAAAATTGCAGAAGATTTGCCAAATCACAGACCTTGTCTTATCCGATTTTCATCATAGAGAGAAAAACTGAATTATATATAAATATATTGACGATTCACTCACATAACGATCCGATTCATATCTCGAATCACAGGCTACGATCCGATTCAGGGACGATTCATAAAAACGATTGATCCGATTTCAATCCGATTCGGTTCAGTTCGATCCAAACCGACCCAAAACGATTAATATGCACACCCCTAATATATACTGAATATAGTGTATATTAGGGGTGTGACAATTCACTCACGTAACAATCCGATTCATATCTCGGAAGGATTCATAAAAAAATATTAAACGATCGATACAGTTTTCATCCAACTTTTTTGAATGTAAAAACTCTTTCAGTATTATTAAAAAAACAACAATACAGTTTTATTTAAAAATATTTTTGAATAAATGTGTTTTCCTGAGTATCTTTAGGCCAGCAGAGAAGGCTTTGCTGGTCCTGCTGGACCACCAATATATATATGTAAATATATAATATATAAATGTATATATGCTAATATCAGACCAATAATACTGGCTGACTTTATAGTAATTTTTTTTCTTGTGACAATTTAATTTAGTTTAAAAATCTAGGTTTAATCACAAGTCACAATTATAACTAAAATGTTTCTCATCCAGGAGGTAAACTCTGCTCCTAACCTTGGATGGACTGAGACCAAATCCACTGTATGTCCACTGTGTGGACCCTTCCCTGCTCCAACACTACAGAAACTGACATGTATACACCACTGTGTGTGTGCACGTGTGTGTATATGTGTGTGCATGAGCAAGTTAGGGAGCGAGAGAAGGAAAGGAGGTCAGGATTCCAATGACCTTTATGAACCATCTGTTAAATCCCACCAACAACTCAGCAGTGTGTGTTTATGTATTTGTGCACATCATATACACATATATACATTTATTTATATAAATATGCATATATACACACACACATTTATGAATATATATATATATATATATAAATAAACATAGTTCTTAAACATACAGTATTCATATGTATTCCACAATTTCCTGAAGGACTTATTCTTAATATATCTTATTATTATAGATAAATCAGTTCATCTATCTATGCATGTCTATCCACATATAGACATCCATATGTATATGTTTCTATATTTATACACACACACATATATGTATGACATTGTCTCAATATTGTGAAACCTTAGGAATGAGGGAAAACTCCCAACACAAACTGAGATAAGGAAATTCCGTCTGTTCCTTTCGACCACAGACCAAAGACTGCTACGAACTCTCTGCTAATCATTGACCAAAACAGCGACAGAGGGAGGAGTTTTGAGGAACCTGTGTTCGGGCCGTGTCACACACAACAACACCTCAAACTCCAGTCTCCCAACAATGACCGGAGTGTGGAACTCTACTGTGTTCACTATTACGCAAAGATGACATTAACCCGTATGAGAGGACGGAAAAGAAAACCCTTCATTGCCACTGCACCATCGTCCCGCTCCGTGCTCCTAGTCATCCAGCAGGGTCAAGGGATACCGAAGATTAGGGGAGTGTCCAACACTGAGCCCCGCTTAATCCAGTCAGTCACAAATCTGCCCCAGGCATGACGATTAACCCCTTTCCCCCCGCAGGAAGCAATCCCAGGCAAACACAGCACAGATTAATCCAGGCAAAGGTCACTACTGGACCGGGTTTGTTTCACCCTGCAAACACACAGGCAGAAGTGCCGAGGCCGCTATCAGTCTTTACAGCCTGCAGCACGGCTCTGAGGAAGGTGTGTTCGACACCTTATGACAAACAACAGGGGTTCTGTCCTCTGGATGGGACGGGATCACAGTGGAGACCAAAGACATCTGAGACAAAGTGACTTTGGTTAAAGAGGGAATATGAAAGAAATCCTTCTTTCTTATAGGTTAAAATACAAAATTAAGAGAGAAGTGTAAACCCTCTTTAGTGACAAACTCGCGGCCCGTGGGCCATTTACGCCCCGACCTTGACGTGAAAGTTGAATTTATAATATTTTATAGATTTGTTCTCCACATTTTAAGGTAAATCCTATAGTTCCAAGAACTCCACAGTCTCCTCCTGGTTCAGTGTTGTTTTACAAAGAATTTATGGGAAAATTATTTTTTATTTAATTCTTTCTTTTGTATTGAAAGCTGACGTGGCCCTTCTGTGAAATCATAGTGTGGGTCATAGGTGTCAAACTCTGGCCCGGGGGCCAAATCTGGCCCGCAGTGTAATTATTTTTGGCCCGCGAGATCAAATCAAATGTGTACTATAGTTGGCCCACCAGTATGTAGACCTTACATACTCTCAGAAATCATTATATTATTAATGCATGCTTTTTGCACATACATTTAGTTTCTGTAAAGAAAGAGTTACATAGAAACAATCTGAAAATACAGTACAACAAAGAGACTGAATAAGAAACAAATACCCATGATGTATGAAGTGATTTTTCTATAACAATTTTTCATAATTTGATACTAATAAGTTTTGGCTGTTCCAGATTCAGTGGATTCACATGGAAAAAAACACTATTTCATATACGGAGAGAAGAGAAAACATGCACGTTTATAGTTAATTTCAAAATATATATTGAGTTTGGTCCGTGACTTCATGTCAGTTTTCGATTCTGGCCCGCTGTAGAATTGAGTTTGACACCCCTGGTGTGGGCGGTGGCCCGCAACTTATTTGAGTTTGAGACCACTTATGTTGACAAACCTTCAGGGCTACAAGAATGAACGTCGCTAAGAACACTTTTCTAGAAAAAACCTCAGAAGAAAAGAGTTATGGGACCAGCACACCGATTCCACTGTGTGACCCTGTTGCACCCGTATGTAATACACAAACCAGTCTGACAGGGACTGAATACCAAACAATGATGGGTTTATGATATGATCGTCTTTGTCGTCTCCCAGCGCCAAAACCAGTTTATAAGTTCAGCCTAACACAAGACAGTAATAAGACACAGAGAAGGTGGAGGAGGAACAGAGCTGGGGGGTGGAGGGGGTGTAGGCTTCAGGGAGCGGTGGTAAAGGAGCAGCAGTGAAGGAGTGGAGTTCAAGCTCCAGCTGTATTATGTAGCTGATCTCTGCAGGGACCCTCTGGTTCCAGTGATTGAGCACTGAGCACACACAGCAGCAGCACAGCCGCCAGGCAGCAATAGCCTGCCACAGACATCCGAGGTAATTACATGGAAATGCTTCCTGTGCGAGCCACTGCAGGAAAGGATACACAATAACAATTTGATTGACAATTTTGTCCCGAGGACCTTTTTAGTGCCAGCTTTGTTGGGTGGAAGGTAAACCCCAACAGACTTAACAGCTGAGAAAAGCAATTTTCTCCATCTTCATGTTTTATGATGACGGGGGTAAATCCCACACAGAAACACTGCTGCGTTACCACTGCACCCTTGGTTCCACTGCACACAGACAGTAGACGAGCTAATTAAACAAACTAAACAAGTTTGTTTTTCATGAGTTTATGCCGCAAACTCACACACTTTCTATTTCTTTTGTATAACCAACTCCGAGCGAACTGCTGAAATTATTTTACCTGCAACAGGTTACTAAGAGAAATGGAGAAACAGGTGGCAAATCAAAGAGAACCTGGACAAATGTGATGCCTTTTAAAAGAGTCCTTTTTTAGGGATGTCTCATATAAACTTTTTCGGAATTTAATCGATTTATGTTGCCATTTGTCCCCAAACTGTAATAAATCTTTATAACTATGTAAGAATTTATAACATTTATCAAAACCCTGACACTGCGTTATCAGGTTTTACTAATCGTAGGTAAAACCGATAATAATTCTTAAAGATATTCCATCATTATCTGTCCACCAATATTATTGCACAAGGTGTCTGAGCTGTCTTCCAGTCTGTGGTGATTAACCTTCTAATATTTAAAAACAAGGAAACAACATTTTAACCCACCTTTAATAAAACCAGTCCAGGTTATTGAAGTTGATCAAAATATATTGATGCAGCTCAATGTTTTTACTGCACATTTCCCAAAAACTAAATCTAAATTAAGTTCACTCACCAGATTAAAATAGTTATTTTCTCAGAATTTTATAGCCCTCTTCTTCCTTTTTTCCTTACTGTTTATCCCTTTTTTATTTCCCCCCGTCCTCTGTATCCTCAACTTTGTCTCCAACTACCTCCATGTCCTCCCTCACTGCATCCATCAATCTCCTCTTTGTCTCCTACCTGGTAGCTCCATCTCTAGGATCATTCTACTACTAATATAACCACTGTCCCTCCTCTGAACATGTCCAAACCATCTCAATCTGTCTTCTCTAGCTTTTTCTCCAAACCTCCCAGTCTGTGTTGTCCCTCTAATCACCTCTGTCCATCCAAGTCGCCCGCAAAGAGAATCTCAGCATCTTTAACTCTGCCACTTGTCATGACCGGATAAGAAGCAACAACAAATATGGAAGTTCTGACAAAAAAAGATGAAAACTTCAGTATTTTATCCTCAGGTTTACGTTGTTATTTTTCCACATTAATCCCAATTCTACTTTGCAGATGATTGTCCTCATGTGTCAGTTGTAAGAATACCAGTGTTCAGTCCACTGGATGATAAAAGACTCTGCCCGCTGCAAGAATGTGTTTGCAAACATTGAAAACTGTTCCGTTCGACCTCTCCTTGTTTTATGGTTCCACTGTAAAGGCCCAGAGAACCTAGCTCCTGCCTGGGGGCAATGCTAATCCAACACTGAGTTTGCACACGACAGGCTGAGCTCATCAACAACACAGCATAAATGACGCCTCACCAGTGCTGACTGATGCAAAGGTTCCACGGTTCTGCGGGAGGGGAGCTACGGTCGAGTAAATGTCAGGACACCAGCAAAACATCAAGCACAGATTAATAATGAATGCTTCAGCACAGGCGACGATACCGTAAGGAACCGCACAAAGTGCAGAACAATTGTATGACACTCTGATGTGTCTTTAGAATCAGTTCTTCTCCTCATACAGCCATACAGTACGCCAACAACAATGCCACATTTAATAAGTATAATAAACTGTACTTTTGAGGCAAAATCTCAAATTACTACAAAGGAATTAAACTAGTAGAAAAAACGTTTCTGGAAGTTCAGCAAAGCGATATATACTTAAAAATACTTTTAAGTTTTAAATATAGATTTATCGTCCTATCCACTACAAGTTAAAAGCAAAAAAAAAATCTGAGAAAAGTTTAGACAGTATGGCTTTTTGTGTGCACGCACAGAGACATTATGGCAGCCATTCTTCATTAGTTCCTCCTCTTTTCTGTTGCCGGGTCTCAGGGATAGCAGCAGTCTCCATGACTGCCACCCAAATCACACTGCACCAGACTGTGAGCCTTCCTGTGGGTAGTGAGCCCACTGGACGTTGTGTAGAACCTAAAGCTCTACCGACCCAAGTCCATTTCCCTTTGACATTTCATGTCAAAATTGGATGTGGACTATTTACTAGCTTAGATTTTAATATAAAAACTAAGATAATAATATAATATTTAAAGTATTTATTGTAATTTTTATACATTTTAAGAACACCTGAATAGCAATCTAGGAGATGGTGGATTTGAACCCAATGCCTTAAACACTGCCACACTCTTGAATAATAAATATTATCTATTTTTATTATGTTGTCAGAGAGGCCTATTATTGTTTTGAACGAGAAACAAAGAGAAAATTCTTGTAAACAAACACTTAATTTGTGCAGAATAACTTTCAGCAACAATGTAAACAGTAATGGGTGTGGATGATAATGGTGATGGAGGCAAATCAATTTGGTCTGATTGCATTAAACCTCTACATCTCTCTCTATACGTGGTCACATAGAGAATGATACGTGAAGCTGTTAATGCACATGACCCTGTAGCTTCTCTTAATACTAAAAACCATTTGTATCTGTATTTTTTTTGGTTTTTTTGGCTTTGATAGGTTGAACAGTAGTTGTTGAAGTCTAGGATTGCAAACACATTTTGTAGCAGTGAGTGGTTGCTAGGAAACATCAAGGTTGATGTTTTACACCTTTTCAAAACAAAAGACAGACTTTAGTTTTGACAACATGAAATTTCCTCCGATAATGAAAACCCAATAACACAATGCCTGAGTATCACCAAATGATGTGTTACCTAAAAGTAGTTTTGGGGATAAACAGCTGACTATCAAATTGAGAGTCACTAGGTGGCAGCGTTGCAACTCATTTAATTGACCGCTTACTCATGCAATGGTTTGTATAGACAAATGAATAGTATAACCATTGTATTGGTTGATATTGGAATAAAAAATTAAGTGTTTGACAACATCAGATATATCGGATATTGGCAACACTGTTTAGATCAGTGTTCCCCAACCTTTTTTCGCGCCACGGATCGGTTAAATGTCTCATACTATCTTCAAGGACCAGTCGTTAAGTTGTGGCAGATAAATACCCCTCAGTAAAATAAAATTTCTGAAATATTTTCCTACTTATAAAATCTGAACCTGAATTTACCGTGCATGGGCACAACAAGGATTTCTCAAGTGCACACAGCGTCATTTTGAGTTTATTGTAGTTGTCTTCACTGAGAAAATATTCCCTAATCAAATATAGTTGCATTATTGATGATGGAATCCTAGCCATTCTATTGTTAAGTTATTTTGTTGATACGGGTATGGATCATAGCCAGTTGGGGCCAAAAGGAAACTTCTCCGCAACCCAGCACCTATTCAAACAGGAACCAGCAGCGGTCCCCAGCCCCGTGGTTGGGGACCAGTGGTTGGGACCAGTGGTTTAGCTGAAGGTATCCCATTAAAAAAGAAATACATTTGAAAGATTTACTATAAAATTAGGGTAATGCTACAGAAACGAAGGGCCACAAACAGAGGCGGAGGGGAGGGTGAGGTGACAGGGGCGGATTAGTACAGTAACTACCCTTCCTCCACTGCCCTCCTGCTGAGCACATGATCAGGTCAGAGGAAAACGGGAGTTATTTTAAAGCACGGTGCACAGGAGCTAAGCAGTCCCTCACATATGCACTCATCCAGCGACCGGCCGCTCCACTCATCCTCCTGTTCCCCCTGGCAGAAGGCTGAGAGTGGGGAGGAGCAGCTACAGAGAATTTAACACTTTAGATGCTGGGAGGCCAGAGCAGAAGCCTGCCACGCCTCAGTGAGGCAGTAAAACTGGAGAATACTAAATCTAATTTGCCACTTATCCCCTGCACTGATGGATTATTCTGTTGGATGCCAATAAAGTGTAAAGTGGGGATAAATTGTGGAAGCTCACAGCAGCAAACATACAAAAAAAAACTCTAAGTAAGAACACATTAAACCTAACGATGTGCCTGTCCTGGCTGGTGAGACAGCAAACAATGGAAATATATGATTTTACGTAATGTGTAATATAATCATATATCTTGACTACAGTAAAATTTACATCTGTCATGATGTAAAAAGGTCAAAGTTGTTGGTTTAAGGATAAATTCACTATTTTTATTTTTTTTTTTCATAGCATTCTTATTAGGGATCTTTTACAGAGCACAAAACTAACTGTAAATAGTAACAGTATTGGTTAGAAGTATCATCCATAAACTGGTAGGTTCTTCCCTTTATTATCTTTTTCAGAAATATGATACTGCCCGACTATAGAGTCTAGGGCAGGGGTCTGAAACTCGTGGCCCGTGGACCCTTTACCGCCCGTGGAACGATATTTTTTGGCCCCCACCTTGATGTGAAAGTTGAATTTATAATAATATTTTATAGATTTGTTCTCAACATTTTATTGTAAATCCTATAGTTCTCAAAACCCTGATCCACAGTCTCCTTCGGGGTCAGTGTTGTGTTACATAGAATCTATGGGAAACTGATTTTTATTCAATTTTTTCTGACGTGGTACTTCTGTGAAAGGATAGTGTGGGTGGTGGCCCTCAACTTATTTAAGTTTGAGACCACTAGTATAGGGTTTATATCTAGAGTTGTGGTCTGACTTCAAAGTCTCATCAGACCATAGTCTTACAGGTTTTATTTTACTGTGACTGAAGTAGACCAGAAGCTGCTTCATCGCACGCGGTAACTATCTTTGTGTCCTGTAGGTGATTATAAATGTAATCTATAATAATCACAGTTATGATCAATGATCATATTGACATTCACTGCAGCTTTGGCCACGATGTTTTCTGCAACAAGGCTGCATTCCAGCCGCAGTAACTGCTGTTCACGACATTGAACCATCTAAAGTCTCCAAGAACCTCCACAGGTTGTTGTAGTGCTTTCAGCTGCAACTTTGTTTATGAAACACACATTTATTGGTGTCTGTAACTAAATGAACTCCTGATTAGCCAATTAATGCAGTTGAGCAAACATAATATGAGTGTAGATCTGGTGTTTACACAGTCGTGTTGACCCGGAATATTGAACTGAAGCAGAAAGACTTCATTAACGTCACTGTTCACAACTGCCGCAGAAGTTTGATATTTGCTTTTGTTTACTGTGTAATTAGTATCGTATTAACACATCTGAGGCACAGGGAAAATACAGTACAATTACAATTACAGATTATCTTTATCTATTTTGTTCTGATCAGAACATATTAATTACATCATTAACAAATACAAGTGACATACAAGTGACCGTACATTTAACACACATACATACTTACATATATACACATACATATGCAATATATATGTATGTGTATTATATATGTATATATAATATATGTATGTGTCTATATGAATATATTATATATACTGCACATTTATATACACAAACATACATACATACATACACATATATACATACATACATACATATACACATGCATACATACATACATACAGTATGTGATGTATACGAATATATATTTTGATATATATTGCTATATTTCTGTTATTATTTTGGGCTTTTTAAAAATATGTTTTAGTTTTATTTTACTACCGACCACCCTCCACTTCTACCTCCCCGCCTCCTCCTCCTCCTCTGCCCCTCCTACGTCATAATAGTCCATTCACATGTGAGGTCACTGGCACGCGCCACGGATTGTAGCCCACTGTGCTTGGTCATTTCTGCTCTCTTACTCACACACACGTTCACGCACGCTACAAAAGAACAATGCGCGCCTCTCTGAGCGCGTGCATGTCAGCATCCCACTGACCCAGTGTAGACTGGAGTCCTGCAGAAACCCGTGCGGCCCATTAACCACAATCATCACCTCCATCATCATTGGACACAGGGGAGAGAGAGGAGGTGGCGACACACCTGTGCAGGCGCAGGTGCGCGTCATGTTTTGGCCCCATAACATCACAAATAATAAACAACAACAATGAACTTCATAAAAAATGTGTATGTGAGTGTGTGTCAGTCTGCTGCAGCATAACAAGTGGCCACTCACTGTCACTGATGTTTTTTTGTTTTTTTTTAAGAGTTCGATTTGTGTGCGTGTCCGTGCGCGCGCGTGTGTCAACAGAGCAGACGGCGAGTCGCTCCTGCAGGGCAGTAACACCGTGTTGGTTGGACGGCAGAAGAGGCGGAATGATGAATAAGAAACACACACACACACACACAAACACACGCACACACACACGCTGTCTCTCTCTCAGACAGGGACGCCTTCCTACCTTCGCTTGTGTGGGATTTTAAGCAGAAATGTCGAGCCGCCGCCTGCGCTTCTCTTCCGTTCTCAGTTTGTTAGTATCGACGCTCTGATCATTCAGTCTGCGCTCTCTTCTCTTTCTCCCCCACTGGATGTTTTAGTGCGTTTTTAGATGCTCAGATTCCTCCCGCTGCTGACAGGGAGGCAGTGAGAGTGAACAGCAGGAGCCTCAAGACTCCCCGTGGCAACCCGAGGGGGCGGGGTCAGGGCTGATGACGTCAGGGAGAGCGAGAGAGGAAGCGAGAGAGGGAGAGAGTAGATGCTCTACTGTAATCTACTGTAGATCACATCGATGTGTGAGACTGCGTTCACGCTGCAGGAAAAATTGGCTCAAACCTGACTTTTCTTCTTTCTTCTCACTGATCTGTGACGCATATCTGATTTTTCACCACAGTGTGACCAATAGAGGCGCATAATTCTGAAAATTTCACAAATTTATTTGATATTGATTTTGAGGCTCGGGAGAGAAGACTTTGCGTGATTATTAAAGTAGTTGGAGAGACAAGGATGGACATAGTCAGGAATGGGGTGATTAGAGGGACAAAACCGACAGAATTTCACAGTTTGATTTCATGTTGTGATATTTACGCTCTCGATTCGATTCAATTCGATATCGATTTTTTTTTTTCTGTATGCAAAGATTCCAAAACATACCTGAATGATGTATGATATGATTCTGAATTACTTCCCCATATAACTTCAGTTGACAGAGAAGGAGAAAAATAGTTTGTCCAAATGTTGAGGACAGATTATGCTACTCTGTGTTGTCATTTTATCCCCAGCAGTGGAGAAAACACTATTGCCTCAACATGATGCATTCAAAGGTATCGGGAAAAGTAGGACATTATAATAAAACAATATCCCTTCATTCATTATGAACTGAACTGTTTTTTGTTATTTATAAATTAGCTCATCTTTAAAAGAAGAATCTGGTTTTGAATGCAAATTGATATTTTTTCCACACCTCTTCTGAACAGCCCGCGCCCCACACGTTGGAATCAAAACCAGACCATTTTCATATAGATTCCCAAGTTGTTCCACTGAGTGACACCCATCTGGATTCACATTTCAGTTCGAGTTTTACGTCATCTACGTGATACTGATGTCACATTCAAAACAAATAAAATTGACGTGTGTCAAACTGAAGGCCCGGGGCCCAACTTAGGCCCACAAAGTCCCTCTGTATGGGCAGCAGGGGTTTTAAAGGCAATTAATGTAGTCCATATTTCTTAGCCTAAAAAAATGAAAATAAAAATAACAGAGATAATTTTGAACAGTATTTGTAACTCGAATAAATAACCATCTAATTGCAGACACCTGTGATGATATACTGTGGAATAGTTATATCTACTGCATGAAGTTTTCAGTTTAGAACCTTCAAAGGAAACTGGCGAGGCCCCCTAGTGGAGTGTGACTCATGTTATTTACTGTGTTTATTTCATAAGTGATAAGTAAATAATTAAAATTTGTACATTGCATAGCAGCTCCTATACTTACATAGTGTGTTTATTTTGTATTACTGTTTGGTTCTAATCTCAATAATCCTCTTAATGCAACTAAAATACACAAGAGAAAAATAAACCTGCCTTCTTAACCAAATAACCGCGCTCAAAATGACGCTGTTCTTCGTTAACAGACAGTTTCATTCGTTGTGTTTCAGTCTCGACCTTTACAGACGGTTAAATCCGCAGACAAACAGTAAAAAACACACGGGAGCCGCTGTGACTCAGAGCCGATGGTGTCGGAGTGACAAAGCCCTGCGAGGTGCCCTGTCATACAGTACATTTACATGACAAACCTGCCACCTATGGGCCGAGTGTGAGAGTGCGCCGTAATTAGCCATGCATGCCCATGCTCGGCTGCTGGGAGTGTGAAATTGCAGTGCAGTTGTGTTGATAAGGATGTTTATCATTCACTGGGCTCAAGAACCTCTGCAGGAGACTGTTGGTTTGGACTGAGTGGAGTTTGGACTGCAGAGCAAATGACTAAAGTTTCTTTTTGTTTGTGTTTTTTTTCGTCTTTTCTGTAAATTGCTGGGTTTTTTAGATGTATGAAAGGGGACTCAGTCATGTTAAGACACTAAATTCAGAAGGTACTTAAATTAACGGAGTTTCATCGCAAATTATCACAGGAGTACACAGAGTACACATCAGTACAGTGCATGTTTTCTTCTCTGGCTTTTTGGACAACAGCAAAATCGGATATCAGCAAAACGACAATCCTACTTCACCTTATATCTTTCTTTCTCTATCCTTTTGGCCTGTCTGTTTTTAGCAAATGAAGGTTTGTAGTCTCCCCCTGTTCTCTCCATCTTCTTCTCTGTCTCCAACTACCTCCATGTCCTCCCTCACTGCATCCATCAATCTCCTCTTTGTCTCCTACCCCGTAGCTCCATCTCTAGGATCATTTTTCTACCAATGTCTCCACTGTCCCTCCTCTGAACATGTCCAAACCATCTCAATCTGTCTTCTCTAGCTTTTTCCCCAAACCTTCCTGTCTGTGTTGTCCCTCTAATCACCTCATTCCTGATCCTGTCCATTCTTGTCTCCACTAAGGACACTAAACACAACTGCTTTAAACATTGTGTGAGGACTTCAAGTTTTGTTGTTGTGTTGTGCTCTGCAGTGGAGACACCACAGGCAGGGGCTCAAAGGGAAAAAAAAAATTTTGTTATGTGATTTTAGCCACTGTTGCCGAATTGTACAAACAAAATGACAATAAGATGTCCTTGCATTGCTACTTGAATTCTGATAATAAGAGGCAATCAGATCAATATGTTTTTAGCTGTTATATCAATTGATCCATTGCTCAGTGACAGTGGCAGCAGTCTCTACGACTGTCATCCAAATCCACTGCACCATACTGTGAGCCTTCCTGTGGGTGGAGAGCCCACGGCAATCTGATATCAATTAATTTGTTGTATTAATAATATGGAAATTCGCCCACAGTATTATAAAGTGACTGGCAGAATATCTAAATGTAAAGGGAAAGTAAAGGAAAAAGAACTTTGGAAGAGCACAAAATACTTCCTCTAAAGGTGAAAGATGAGCTGAGAAATAAAACTGAATATAAAATTGAGCGTGTCCTGAAAAAATCTGTTAATATTTTTCCCTTCACTCCTATTTCCCCATACTTTTGCTGTATCTCAGAGTTTCTGTGAGCTCGAACTGACTATGCTGAAACTTTTTTTATTTCCGAGTCAAGTGCAGACCTTGAATGCAGCCATTATGGCTGTAGAATACTGCAGACGCGGCTCATGTCAAGCACAGTGCGCTGCGGTCCACGTGTTGCTGCAGCAGCTACTGTCCATTCACTCTTCCTCTCTTCGTCCTTGAGCAGATTTTCATTACTTTGCCTTTTGTTCGATTTCTGAAGAACGTTTCTGTCTTTCACTGAAAACCAAATTATACAAAAATAATGTTTGTTTAGATGCTTGGCACCAGATACAAAACCTCAGGTCCAGGTTTTTGCTCCTTTATCCAAGATAATGAAAGGTTTTTGTTCTTGTGTCTCTTTAAGGTTTTTGTTTTAGGATTTTTTTGCTGGTCTCTCATCAGTCTATTAGTAATTATAAAAGACCAACCCCCAACCTGGTTTCCTGTCCTCCCCCATCCACCCCCATGCACACCCTTCCTCCCAAAAATAATGAAATGTCTTTCCTCTGGAGATAGTTGAAATAATGGGCAGAGAGTGGGAGAGGGGGGGAGACCATAAACGATAATGAACCGCCCCATTCTCCTTTTTTAATTTCTTCTCGTACTCCACACCCCTGCACCCACCCGTACCCCCACACCTCTATTCCATCATCCCTCCATCTCCCTCCTACCCATCCCACTGTCATCCACCTATTCCTTCTTTATTTATTTTCCTTCCACTCAGGAACCGCACACCCACACTGAAACTCTCCACTGCCTCAGCCACCGCCCTGCCATCTCTCCATCCTCTCCTCCCCCTCTCACTCCTCACCCAATTCTACATTGTCTGCTCAAACACCTCCCCGCCCCCATCCACCCCTGCCAGGAAGCATCCTGGGTAATTTCCTCTTCTTATTGAATTGGGATAGTGTGGGTGAGGAGGGATGGGAGAAGGAGGGTAGAGGAGGAAGGGAAGGGGGTGAGATGGAGCGAAAGATAAAGGGATGGGCAGAAAAAGGAAAAGCTGGGGATGAGTGCTAATGGGACTGCTGTAGGATTCACATGTACATGTGTGAGCAGCACATCCTACTGTCTGCTGCTGGTTATTCATTGGCTTTGGTTTAACCCTGTAGTCTCTTCAGTAGCTTTACACAGAGAGAGTATTTGTGTGACAGTACGCAGAGATGGAGTACTAGGGTAACAGTACATATAGATGCAGCGTTGTGCAACGCTATACACAGAAACAGAGCAATTGTGCAACAGTACACAGAGATGGAGCATTAGGGTAACACTACACAAGCACAGAGTATTTGTCTAACGGTACACTGAGATGGAGTACTTGGGTAACACCACACAGAGCACTTATGTAATGGTACATGTAGACAGGTTACTGGGGTAACTGCACACAAAGAAAAAGTACTAGGGTAACAGCACAGAGAGACAAAGTACTAAAGTAACAGCACACACATATGGAGTATTTCTCTAACTGTAAACAGAGACGATATTTGTGTAAACAGTACTAGGGTAAGAATACATAGATTTGGAGTACTTTTGTAAGAGTATACAGAGATGAATAACAAGGGTAACAGTACCCAGAGAGAATATTTGTGTGACAGTATACAGAGATGGAGTTACGCAGAGATTGAGTACTTATCTAACAGTACATAGAGACCGTACTGGGGTAACTGTACAGAGAGAAAAAAGTATTAGGGTAACAGTACCGAGAGACAAAGTACAACACTAACAGCATACACATATGGAGTATTTGTGTAACAGTAAATAGAGAGTAGTGTAGCCAGAGCACTAGGGTAAGTACAGACAGAGTTGAAGTACTTTTGTAACAGTAGACAGAGCGGGAGTACTTTTCTTTCTCTATGTTTTCTCCTCTACTTTACTTTCTTCCTTAACAACAATCAAGACAAAGGACTCCGACCTTCTGTCATTCTAAAGAAACTACCTCACAGCTTGTACTTCTCTAACACACTCACACACACACTCACACACACTCACACACACCCCGTGCACCTAATGGCCCCTCACATCCTATATTATTCCTATAGGTGATGAGTGAGTCACTGTGTCTCTATTCCTGTCTGTACATTCGCTCCTCTGGGCTGAGCACTGTAATCTCAGCAGCACTGCACATGCACGCCCACGTGCACGCCCACACTGGACAGAGACACTCACATGAACCCTGTCCGACCGAGCAACGGCAACAGTCGGACAGTCGTGGACAGAGATGTACAGTACACTGAAACTGTGTACTGTGTTTACCCACAGAGCAGCAATGGAACAAAGAGGTGAAACAAACACACATGTCTGGATGCACTCTTTAGTACGTGCTGCAGTATATGTACTTGGTACGGAGTACTCTGTTGAACCCGTTGCAGGCATTAACTTATACTGGGTCTATTTATATGCAAGAGAAAGTTAACACAGCAGATATTGACTGATTACATTTATATGTTGTTTTAATGTTAACATGTTTAGTAACCTGAACAAATATATGGATTTATGTAGATGAAGACAATGTAGAGCTTTGATGGAAAGTTCAAATAATCTGTTTATTAAGTAATAAATACTAACCCATACTGTAGCATACTATACTCAATCATACTATACTACACAATAACATGCCATACTGTACCGTACCACACCATACTCCACTATAGCATACTATACCATGCAGCACCATACCATACAACACCATTCTATACTACCCCATACTCTACTATACCACATTATTCTATACTACAGCTACTGAACTACTGTCAAGAGCGTTGATGGAAAGTTCAAATAATCTGTTTATTAAGTAATAAATACTAACCCATACTGTAGCAAACTATAGTCAATCACACTATACTACACAATACCATACCATACTGTATCACACCATACTCCACTGTAGCACACTATACTAGACTATATTGCACTATAGCATACTATACTATGCAGTACCATACCATACAATACCATCCTATACTACCCCATACTCTACTGTACCACATTATACTATACTGCATTGCACTATAGCATACTATACTGCACAGAAGTATACCATCCTATACTATACCATAACACATAGATTAGTTTCCTCAGTTGTCCATGTCATGGTCTATGTGAAATAGTTTTGTTCAGCAACTCTAGTAAAAGACTTTTTTCAGTTTTTACTAATACACCATAGCATACTATACCATACTGAACTATACCATGCTATAAACCAGCCACTCGGGAGCACAAGCCAGTGATTTATAGTGCCAGTCCCAAGCCCGGATGGATGGTCAGGGTTATGTCAGGAAGGGCATCCAGTGTAAAAATTAACAAAATGATTTCCATACTGAATTCCCAAGGGCCTGGGTTAAGAACGATTATATTATACTATTCTACACCACAGTATACGGTATTGTACTATTGATTGACATACTATACTGTGTTATAGCTTTGCCACTGTAACTAAACATTTCTCATCCCTTAATGTAGTACACTTCATACTCATTAAGTCTATACTTGCATACTAAAATAACATATACGTATTTGATAGGTTATCAAATACGTATTAGATAAAGAACAAATACGTATTTGATAAAGAACAATGACTGAATTTCCATTCGTCTACTTGTTCGACCATCTACCAACGATCCCGTCAATAAACAAATTGTAGGTGGCTTTTGAACTTCACCGAGTTCCAGGCTGAAGAAAATAATGAGAGTGATGTCAGAATGTCAAGATGAGCTAATTAGAGCAACAGTGACACGGTGTCACCGAACCAATTGGTATAACTGCTGAGAACAACAGGAGTCACAGGGAGTGATGCAGGTGTGTGTCTGTGTTCTGGTATAGCCATTTATGTGGGGACTTTTTTTTAGCTAAATGCTTCAATGTAGAGAATCATTGTTCTTGTGGACAAATTTTCCAAGTTAAGATTTAGTCTAGACTAGAAAAAGGTTTAGGGCAGGAGTGGACAAACTTTTGTTTGTACTCGTAGGGCGTAAAATTTGGCAAGGGTTCTGGTAGAGAACATAGGGAACAAAATGAGACCGGATTACAAAACTGAGTGGTCTGCATCTGGTACCCGGGCCTTAGTTAGCCAAAGTATGTATTAGATAGTTCCACAAGTTTGACGGGCTGGATAACAAAGCCAAATGGGACACAACATGAGCCTCAGGATATAGTTTGCCCATCTGTCGGCTAGGGTCCTAACGAGGAGTTAGGACTTTGAGAAATCCTTTGTTGTGGAGACCCCTGTTCCTTGTGTTGGCTGGTTTTCCACAGCTGATGTAGTAAAGTGGTAATAATTAAGTTAGTGAGTTAGCTTGAGTAAAGTGTTAGGAAACATGATGTCCTCACAATGCATAAAAACAGCCTGTGTGTGTATATTGGGGGCCATAGAGGAAGGAGAGGGGGGAGATAAGAACTGAGCTGCGGGTCTTCAGATACACTGAACGGATGAGTGTGTGTGTGTGTGTGTGTGTGTGCAGATAACGTGTGGGGGAACAGAGGGTTGAGCTTGTTCCAATTAAGCGAAGCCTCAGAGTGTCGAGTTAATTAGCTGAGGACAGAGGGGGAGAGAGGGGAGCAGGGAAGTGACAATTTGCAATGGAATGTCAATATACCATATCTGTCTGAGTGTGTGTGTGTGTTGGACACGGATCCCCACCCACACACACAACCACACACACACACTCAGAGGAGCTGTAAGTGACAGCAGGTGCGCGGTACTGATAGTAAAGTTGGAACAATGTACCAACCTTCCACCAACTCCCCCTGAGCAAGTACACTGACAGTCAACCAAACTTTGGTTTGCTAAAGCTGTGGTGCCCAACCTCCAATTTCTCTTTAAGGTGTTGCAGATAAATAACAGAAAATAAAAGATACGTCCTCTATATATAATACCCAACAATAAGCTGGAGTGTATGGACTTTATAAGCATTGTCAGTTGCTTGGTTCATGGTAACGACCTGTCGCGATAAATCTGTCGTCTGATAAATTTAGCTCTTCTTCTGTCTTCTCGCTTGTTCTTTAACCAGCACTAAGAAACTTTACAAATTTTCTTTTTTTTTTGTACACATGTAAAAGCATGTGTTTGGCTTGGCGCGGCTCATAGCCAAAGGAGACGTATGCAGAGAATACTAAACAAAATGTAAATTCTGTATTTTCTGTATTCCATTCAGATCTATAGAGTCTGGTATCAATTGACCCACAGACTGGTACTGGTACTCTGACCCGGGGATTGGGGGTAACTGTACTAAAGAAGTAGGAAATAAAATATAAAGTAATCTTAACAAAACGCTGTTCACTAAAAAAAAACATATAAATGAACAGAATCAAGGATGTGTTGGAGGCCAGTGGACTCAGAGAAAACATTCAATACTTGTACAGACGGAGAAAATCCAGACTCCATAAAGGAAGGCCCTTAGTTACAGTATCAGAGGGAATCAAACCAACAATCTGCCTTCACAAAATCAGAATTACAGATAGACTGAGGACATACTGCAACCACTGGCTGTTTTATGGTCTTGAACTAATAAAAAAAAAATACCATTCAATACAAAAACATCCATAACTTGGATGCCATTAATGTGGTTTTGGCTGAATATTGGTTCCAATGTTCCACGCCTTGGTACTATGCCATCTTTTTATATACTGTGCCTCTTATTACATACATACTTTTTTTTTCTTCCCCATAAATATATTTTGTTTATATTATTTAGCTTTTTTTATCATTTTACTCACACCATTCTCACTTTTCAACCTATTAGAATTTGTATTTAAATTAAACTAAACAAAATTGTCACACAAATCTTATTTTAGATTTTAATTTCCCAAGTATCAATGTTCTACAAGTGAAGAAGCTTCAACCCACTGAGTTGCATGAGTCCTTTAACTCGGTGCAAACATCTGCCCAAGATCTGGAGAGTGAAGTTGACGTGACTCCTCTCCGCCTGTATGTGTTTGTGTGGGTTTTAAATATACACTGGTTGAAATAAACTAAGGACATGACAGAAAAAAAAGGAGAAGAAATGGGTTTGGTCGCCCTGACCTCACTCAGCATCAGCCTGAAACCCCGATGTTTCTGCTCATTACGCTGTTTTAATTGCGAGTACATGACTCAGTGTGGGAGTTTTCTTCTGCGATGCATTAGTGGACCTCAAGGCTCCCACCCACACACCTGTCACAAACAATCCTCCAGTGTACACAAAAGGCTGCTGCTTTAAAGACGCGAGTTATGATCCACACTCAAGGAAATCCAGAGCGGCAGGAAACGCACTCGCGCGCACTCTCGTGGAGCTGGGCGCCGATCAGACGCAGCAGATGTGCTGCTGCTGTTTCACCTACCTTGCTGTTGTTCATACATTGCAGCTTCATCTGTTTCATGTAGGTGGTGGTGAGCGGCATGTTGTAGTCTATCACCTCTGACACCAGTGAGCTCGGCCTGTCGTTCTCTGGAGGTGAGAAAAGAAGGGAGGAGGAGGAGGAGGAGATGTGAGGAAGGTCCAGAGCACAGAACAGTCTTTTTTTTTACAGGTGTAATTTTACTGTGAGTTTCAACAGGTCAGATATGAACTAATGTAGAGGAAATATCAACATTGCTGCTTGAGTTGGTCAATCTTGATGGTCAATCTTATTAAGTCAATCATCAGGCAATTTTATTTTGTCCGATTTAACTAATCTGATAAAACATTAAGTCGTTTAGACCTGAATGTTTCTGCAGTTGATTATTATTCATTGAAGTTGCATTGCTGTTCAATAAAAAATATATTATTTTTTTCAAATAAAAACCAAAAAACGTTATTACAAGGCAAACAATTATTGTTAGACAGACAGAACTTTATTAATCTCCCTGGAGTATCCTTTGGGAAATTATGGATTATATGGTATGACATAGTGGTCCACACTTGGTCCACTGGCTTGAGTTTTAACATGTAATTTGTATTAATTACTAAAAAGTACATACTAATAATGCAATGGATAATGTTTTGATAGCATCCCGCCATTAAGACATTTATGCAGCGAAGCTGCGTTTGACAAAACACTTTAGGAGTGATGCCCAACCACAGGTGTACCTTGTGGTTGGGCAACCACCAACCACCGGGCCGGGGACCAGAACCGGTCGTGGATGAATTGGTTTTGGGCCGAAGAGAAATAATGTTTCCTTTCGGCCCCATCTGTTTATTAGCCCCATCTGTCTATTACTTCCACTTGATCCATACCCATATCAACAAAAGAACTGACCAATAGAATGGCTAGGATTCCATCATCAATAATGCAACTATATTGATTACTTTTTATACCAGTCTGGTAGGAGAAATTTATAGGCTGTGTGTGCTTGAGAAATCCTTGTTTGGGTAGGAAGATTTTATAGGTAGGAAAATATTTCAGAACACTGGAAACGTAATTATTTTTAAGGGGTATTTATTTGCCACAACTTAACGACCGGTTTGTGAAAAAAGTACGTTGGGGAACACTGCCTTACAAAATTATCGTGGAAACCTGTTGGTCTGATCATTTGTCCTTGTTCTTTTGAGCTACTGACAGGCAAAGCAAATAAATACTTGAGACATAGGTCTTTCCTCGGTTCCTGCTAGTACATTAATGCAGTGTTCAACTAAACTGCACTAATTTGCACTGATTACATTTCCAAATATATCACTTATTTTACTCAATGACCACCCATCATCTCTGGATGTCTGCTGGATGTCAAGTCTTCTACATGAATTCTCTAATAAACAGTCTTAAAAACATGTCTCGCAATCAATACTGCTAAGTAGAATAGAGTGGTTCGTCATCATTGATTAGTAATGGATGGTCATACAAGGGTATGAGTGAGTGACAGAGTGTGTATTTACTCCACTACAGAGAGACAGAGAGGGGGGGACTGATAAGTGACTGGATATGGAGACGACTGAGTCTGTAAACATGTGTGTGTGTTTTAACCAGACGGCCTCCAGTTTCATGGACAAGAAGTCTTCTATTTCTTTGACATCAAGTCAAATAGAACAAATACAAGGTTAAACAACATCCAAGATTCTTCAGTCCAGGGTGTGTTGGCCCGGTGCAGCGTGATGCTGAGAGGGTGGGAGAACAAGAGGAAGAGAGCTGCTAATTGCCTTCCCACCTTGTGGGGGTTTACACACACACACCCACGCACACACACAGGATCTCAGCCTCCTTTACTGCTGTACCGAAGTGACTCTCACTAAAGTTCAACTGTAAATTATTAAATGCAATTAATTGGCCTGGACCAGGACTCACCATGTGTACACGTCTCTGTGTTTGTATGCTCTGCTTATGAGACCTTATAATTAAATCATTTCATTTTGTTCCAGTTCCCCATTAGTGTCCAGTCACTCCACAAAAAAAAAAAAACAACCTTTATAAACAAGACTTACATTGTCAACGTGTTGTTTTATCCTTGAGTCTGACAGTAAACGTCCAGCTTTTATTTTTGCGGGTCACAGATTGTTTTTTTCACATCTGTTGAGGCAGGACAAAATGCCTTTGTCCTGCCTCAAGTCAACACTTCTCCTCCTCTATCGCTCTCTCTGTGTTCTTTTTTGTTCTTTGCCCCAGCCTCCCTTTCCTCCCCTGGCCCCCCGCCCCTCAGATCCCAACTCTGCAGAAAATGAGCTTGTTTCCTGGGCTATTTTCTTTGTAAAAAAAGCCATTAATTAGGCTAATTGAGGAGAGAGACAGGACACTCCAGTGACTCCTCAGTTTAATGAGCCACAAGGAGGAAAAGAATGGGATGGTGGGGGGTTGAACGGGAGAGGGCATTGGGATGGGTACAGGAGGCAAAGGGAGAAAGAGAGAGAAAGGACAGGGGGCCATGACGAGGGACGGGGATGTAAGGAGAGAAAATTAAGTAGGAAATGGAAATATGTAGGATCCAGCAGCTAGGATGGGTGGGGAAAGGGAGGGTGAAATGGGTGAGATAAAGGGGGGATGAAATGATTAGCGACAGTGGCAGCAACAAAGCGTGGGTGAGAGTAAGGGTGCAGCTGATGGAGAATGTGTATAAAAACCAACTAGTTTATGAGGCTGGAGCTGATGAAGAAATAAGGCAGATTTAACCGTTTGTTTTATTTTCCTTCGGGGAGTTTCATCAACCTGGTGCAATGGTTTGTCTTTTCACCAGATGTCACATAAAAACCTGTATTTGTTAACACGCCTGTTTTAATGTATGCTTTCCCTGTGGCTCATAAAAAGACTGACATTTGACAGAATTGAATTTCCAACCTGTTTTGAGAAAGTAATTAAAATGAATCAAACAAAGCATGGAGAGGAGTGGGTTCCTCTTGATATTATTATATAGACAGAGAGAAAAGGTGAAATGTAATCAAGATTACTAAGCCAAGTAATAGCCAAGTAATGCAATTAATAGATTAGCTTAATAACTTAATAATTTCACTGTTATTTAATGTGTGCGTAGGCCAGCAGGTTTCTTCAAAGAGACTTAGAATAACCAGTGTCAAGCAGGTTGTGTGGAGCTACTGCAAAAACCTCAACTACAGACCTGCGCTACTGCTACGCTACAACAGGGGAAATCACGAAAGGGCCTCGGGGCCTTCAGGGTATTCAGTGAAGGTCCACGAAAAATATTTAAACCTTGACTGTACTATACTCCAGTGAGTTTATTAACCAGAGTAATAATTCCTATGTCATTGGGATGAAAATGGAAAAATGAAATAGTTTATTGAATACCATTTTTTCGACACCTCCATGCAGAGACACCTGCAGGGCCTTCTGCAGATGGAATGAAGGCCTTGCTGCCCTAATCAATGGGGGCAGTATTTCAGTTCGACAGCTGTCTTATCCGTTCATATGCCATTGAGTAATTGGCGGGATCACATCATGACATGCTTTGGGTATTTGGGCATAACCAGAGGATAGCATATATATGAGGCATTACCAACAGAAATGAGTTTGAAAGACAGAAAAGAACGATTGGTGGCAACGGAATTGCGGTTTGCAGACCGTCCCGATATTAGCTTATTGTGTAATAACGGTAACAATAGTTAATGGGGTTTACACCAATGTTTTCTGTGTTTTTGCCCTAAAAATGGTTTTGAGGATAAACTGCTGTAAAATAAAGTGAAAGTCACTAGATGGCAGCAAAGCATCTTAATTAATTTATCTAATACTGATTTCAGACATGGGAAAAAGTTAATATTGGCCATTCCTAACATGTATTTTTAAGTGTATATACATACAAATACATATACGTATATATAGAAAAGTTTTCCGATCTTATCAATCAACCAATATAATATGCATATATAAATATTTATATACAGGTATATATATGTAAGAGTTTTAGTGTTTGGTGTTTCCCCAAACCTCCGCCTATTTGTGGTCATTGAGAGTCATTATTCCGACTCGTTCACTCTGCTGTGTCCGTCTGGTGTCTCCTACCTTTGTAGTCCTGTCCTGTGGTGCTGATGTGCATCCTCTTCTGACACTCTCCACAGCTCATCAGGAAGTGAGTCACTGCCTCTCTGGGCAAGAAGGCGTACGTCTCGGCAATCTGGGAGTGTGTGAGAGAGAGAGGGAGACAGAGGGTGAGGATACTGATCACCACCTGGGTACAAGAGGTTACTGCTGGCCTGGAGTTTAGTGGACACTGACAGTATTCATTTTGATTATAATAATTGTCTATATTTATTGACGGACAAGACTTTAAGTCAAGGAAACAGCTGAGATTAATTTTCGTTTCTTTTTAACATTCCACCCACGGCTGTTCTTCGGTGCATAATTGACCCGAAACAGTAGAACAATCCAAGTCTGAGGTTTTACAAGTAGAAAAGGACAACATGCTGCAAGGGAAATTGCACATTTGAATTGTAAAAAAAAAAAGAAAAAAATATGTGTCTGCAGTTGAGTTAGTTATATTCATATTTATTCCGAACGGCAGACACAAAGGAAGGCTGGAAAACAGACAGTGTGGGTGGATGGGGGTTGTGTTAGTGTGTGTGGAAAATGTTACCTTTTAATTGTTGGAGTGATGTGTCGTGTAGTTTGACACTAATTGTACGAGTGCGCAAGAAAAGAGTTAAACATTAATCTGAACCGTATATTCAACAAAAAACTAGGTAAAAATAACTTCCAACCATACAGCGAGTATTCGTTTCACCTTTTTCGAAGATGGTTTCAGAGGAAAGTCAGAAATCTAAAACAAAACTGCGATACGTCTCTTTAGCCAACAGAGGGCAGTAAGAGCAACAGAGAGAGCAGAGCCGCGCGTGGCCAGTGGTCTCTTCTTACATACAGATATCAATAGCAGACATTAGATATAGAATTGTGAAAAATACCTTAGATATAAGCGAAGTTCAGACGTAAGTTGATATAATAGGTCGTAAAAATGCCGTTAACGCTGTCTCTGAGTCTGTGTAGGAGTCTCTTGGACGGGATGTCTTCAAGTTCTCTAGAAGTTATTGCAAAGTGCTTTTCTCATGTCTGTGGTCAATCAATAACATCAGCCAATCAAAACCTTTCTACAAGTACAGCAACCTATCAGACGACGCTTCAGACTCACGGCGGGAAAAAAATCACTATGGAAAGGGAAGATGTGTCACTCGTGTGTGTATTTCCGCTCTGAGTTATGAATTTTCACAACAAAAGCAGAAAAAAACGACAAAAATAAAATCTTGACTTTAGAAAAATGTAGCGGTGTCTTACAGCTTTGTAGGTTTTCTTCTGGCCGGCGTGTTTCGGTGCTTTTCCGGGGTCGGTACTGATTTCTACATGCATGGCGTAGATGATGTCGAAGAAATCCTCCACCACTGCTACACGTTTGAGTGAGGAATCAACGCCGGAGACGCCGTCGACACACTGTAACAAAAGAATAAATAACACAGATCGTTTTCTCTTTGTTTTACAATAATTATTTCCAGATCTAATAAATTTTATCTAATCACAGACACAGTTAAAGAGTAAGAACCACAAGACACCACAAACAAAAAACCCAAACATTTAAAGTTAAAATCAAAATAACGATTTATAAACAAGTTTTATTGTGTCATAGGTATTGTGTGTATTATGTACTATGTCGGCAGGATATCATTAATATTTCTTCATTACACAAAACTACAACATATTATTTATTTCTTAATGACACTTTTTTGTTAAGATACCTTAACGCTATTATTTCTTAACAATAGTTTATTGTTAAGAAATAAATAATTAACCAAGCCTATTGTATATATGAGTTTATACAGAGAAAAACATGGAATTAACTTTAATATGTTGAATTTACACAACAAATGAACAATGTCCTACATAAACAATGACTCTAATACATAATAATAATAATCAATAATTGTTAGATGTTTAGAAAATGAAAACAAATGCATAATTAAACAACAAATAATGATTAAAAATATAGTATTTCTGTCAAGGGGTGATGCTTGAGGACAGGCAAAGTAGGCAGTTGTTTGGGACCCCAGCCACTTGGGGCCCCGGCCAAAAAACTGACACGGTGCATGCATGTAGCCCAGAGAGGAGAAGAAACCTACTCTGATGAATATACAGCTGGAAGTGACTGGGATGTCAGTGTTAGAAATTAGTTCTATCTATGATGGAGTGATGGATGGATAATTTCTATAACATCCTTATCTTGTTTTTATTCTTTTCTTTCTTCAACGTCAGTAGTGACCACCAGGTTGTCTGCTGCCTGTTTTTCTTCTTGGTGTTTAATGTGTTCGGAAAAAAAAAAAGTTTCACTTTTCCCAACTTGTCACATTCCTCTGATCTTTAATGACGTGAAGCAAATTTACGGTGTTCTGTATAATTAACCCTTAATGACTGAGTAGCCACGAAGAGAGGCTACAACCTGTTAACAAAGATCCCCAATGGAAACGCAACAAGAGTCACGCTCAGACCTGGGAATACCGGAAAGACCTGGGATCCTCCCTTTTTTCACCCATCAGAGGTGGGAGAGGCAATGTGTTTCTAAGGAAGGATGAGGGTCAGAAGGTCAAAAGGCAGAGCACAGATTGAGCTAATGATTGTAGAGCTGCTGGAACAAGGAGGACGAGGAAAAATAGATAAAATTACAGCAATTAATTCTGCTGTCGTACTATACAGCAGATACAGTATTTACAGTTATTTTAAGTACATGCTAACAGCCTGTTGTGTTGTTTCAGTCGAATACACGTGACATAATTTGTCAGAGGAAGATATCAAACCATAACCCTTGCTGTTTGGAGGTAGGTACCTCAGCCAACAGTTCATGTGTCACTCTGCTTCGTCCACCTCTGTGTGGGACAAATAGATAACTCCCTGCAACCAATGCTTAACAAGATCTCATGAGAGGGATGTCCGATATTAACCTTTGCAATATCGGATTTTACAGATATTGTCCAAAAAAACTAAATTCGATTCCAATATCAACTGATAGCGATTCTGTTTTCAGATTTTCTATGTCGGAAAAAAAAGTTGTGCTATTATTGGGACGACAAATTTGGGCCATCGATACTATGGGTGTCCCAAATTAATTATTTTTTAGTTGCCTCTTAGCAGGGCTTGTTCACAGTTCAATGGTCAGTTTTCACTAGTACTTGAATGTGATCAGATTAGGCTTGAGTGAGTCTGAGGAATGACAAGGACAGAATGTCAAGAAAGACAGATCGAAAGGCAGACATAAAGACGGATGGACGGGCAGATGGGTATACAGGTCCTATCATTCAGTCCTGTTCTGTTGAATTACAGACTAGAGTTCAGGGACATCTCTTCATGGATTTATTTTTGGTCCAAAACCATTGTGTTCAAATCTACTCCTCTCTTGTGGCCATTCCTCTACGTACTGAAAGTCACCAGTCTTGGGCCTCGGGCCTTATTTTTAGGCTCCTACCCACAGGACTCTGTGTAAAGTGAAATGTTTTTGGTCAATCAGTGACAGAGTCTTTGTCCTGACTGGATGTTCTGTACTTTAACCTGTTGAGTAGCCAGGTGGACAGAGTCCGGCTGTCAGGGTGTCTGCAGAAATGTTGGTGTAAAGACGTCGGACAGTGTGTGTGTGTGTGTGTGTGTGTGTGTGTGTACGCAGCATGGCCTTCAGCAGATGTGGAACATATAATGAAGAGTCAATGAACTACAGTCTTTAGGTTGGACACACACACACACACACACACACACACACACACCCTTAAACACATACACACACCATTAGGACACAATCTCTTGACCCATTACCTTTCTGTCTCTCTCTCTGTCTCTGTATCTCGCTCCCTCCCTCTCTCCACCCCCTGTCTCGGGGTTCAGGTAATAGGCGTTGCCATGGTAACAAGCTGCAGCTTATCACAGAGGGGATGTTTTTAATGTGCACCCCTGCTCCTATCGCCCACCCACCCCCCCAACGTCCCACCCTCCCCCACCCATTCCCAATGCCATTACAGCTACCAGGCCTAGAGCATAGGAAGGGGGGAGGAAGAAGAGGGTGTGAATGAGGAGAAGAAAGACAGTTGGGAGGATGGTTTCTATCTGCTCCTGATGATGATGCCGAGTGAGGAGAGAACAAATGCACCTTTTTTCTGCAACAAAGTTTTCTAAATTACATATTCTTCGCCTTGGCCTGAACATAAGTAATGATAGGACTTCTTCTCTGACCTGGGGTTAGATGGAGAAGCTCTAAAGATGGACAAGGGTCTACAAGAAGATGAATTCATTGTATCTCTGAAGAATATATATTGATTAAATACATTTATCCATTCATTCATCCATCTATCCATCATCCATTCATCTTTACTTCTATACATCCATCTATCAATTTGTCAAACCCTCTTTACATCCATCCATCCACTCTTCTATCCATCCATCCATCCATCCATCCATCTATCCTTTCATCAGTCCATTCTTCCATTTATTCCTGTATTTATCCATTCTTTCATCCATCATCCATCGATCTCTCATATCCATCTATCTATCAATTTATCCATCCATTCATCAGTCCATTATACCATCCATCTATTATGTCATCCATCCATTTACATTTTTTTCCATCCGTCCATCAATTCATCCATCTATTCATCCATCTATCCATCAATCCATTTTATCATCCATCTATTCAAGATCCATCCATTTTTCCTTCCATCCATTCCTCCATCAATTTATCCATACATTCACCCACCCATCCATGAATCCATCCCTCCATCTACCATGTCATCCATCCATTTACATTTTTTCTATCCATCCATCCGTCCATCTATCCATCAGTCCATTATACCATCCATCTATTCATCATCCCTCCATCTTTACTTCTATCCATTCTTCTATCAATTTATCCACCCATCCATCCATCCCTCCATCCATTAATCCATCCCTCCATCTACCATGTCATCCATCCATTTGCCTTCTTTTCCATCCGTCCATCAATTTATCCATCCGTCCCTCCATCTATCCATCCATCAGTCCATTGTACCATCCATCTATTCATCAATCATCCATCTTTCCTTCTATCATCCATTTATCAATTTATCATCCATCCATCCATCCCTCCCTCCATCCAATAATCCATCCCTCCATCTACCATGTCATCCGTCCATCAAATTATCCATCCATCCGTCCATCTATCCATTATACCATCCATCTATTCAACATCCATCCATTTTTCCTTCTTTCCATCCATCCATCAGTCCATCGTTCCATTCATCTATCCATTCCTCCATCCATCCAAAAATCTACTCCTCTTGATTTGAATATACTGCTGGTGTTGCCACAAGATCTTACATTAATTGCAGACAAATCTTACACTGAATAAGATGGAAGACAGTGTTTGAGTTTCAATGATGTCTGCAGGTAAATGCATAAGTCATATAACTATTGTTGTTGTAATTTCCACCACATTGTTCGGTTGATAAAGCCTTTTCAGGTGATTTCTTTTTCGTTTTTATTTTGTTTGGGTTAAAGAAAAAAACGATCATCTCCACGAAGCTCCATCATGTAAATTGCTTTCTATTCAATTTCTTTGAATACTAATGGGTTTTTTCTCCCCAAAATTGTACACGGGACCATTGACAAGATACTTTGCATTATTTATAAGAGTTCTTTCATTAGGCTGTGAAGGCAGAGAAGGTTATTCCCTCAGCAGAAGGTCAGTATGTTGTGATGTCCTTGGATGAGGAGTCGACTAACACTGTGTCAATGGGTGATTATCAGGTGCTGTATGAAAATGTGTGAAAAGGTTAGCGTGAACAGCGGAGTTAACAACTCTGAGGTCAAAGAGAAAAAAAAAAGAAGAAAACTTTTAACTGCATATGACTTTAAAGATTCTTCACACACAACAGATGCAGAGAAGTGATGAAGACCAAACCCTGAACCATGAAAACCTGCTTGTACGTGTGCAGAGTTCATGTTAAACAGTACACAGTCAAGGTTGACCCATCTTGTCCTGCTCGCTCCGAGTCAACACAAGTCAAACTATGGAACAACCTCCATTACAAGCTAACACAAATCGACACGTCTTCCTTTTCATCAAGTCTGTAATGGGCTTTTTCCAATACAATAATATCTCCAAAACTAATAAAAAAGTCTTATACAGTGATTATTGCACTATGTCAAAATTCCCAAAATTTTACTCAACGTACAATAATTTGGCTTTAAAATGTGGATTCTTCTTTATTGAGAAATTGAGCAAATTTCGCTTTGTTTCATCTGCAGGAGAAACGTATATGGCATAGTATTGTCTATTCCAATGGGTGCTCTGTGTAGTATTGGCCAACTGATGCTCAGGCATCAATATTACCGCTATCAGCAAAAATATGTTATATTGATAGAAATAATTTCATTTTCCTTAGACAAAAAAAAACTGATATCACAATGATTTTGCCCAATTTGCTCAAATTCCT
This sequence comes from Paraplagusia blochii, assembly GCA_016785265.1. Lineage (NCBI taxonomy): Eukaryota > Metazoa > Chordata > Actinopteri > Pleuronectiformes > Cynoglossidae > Paraplagusia > Paraplagusia blochii. The sequence continues at coordinate 295,129 of JAFBJS010006640.1, forward strand.
CAAAGGGTCCTGAGACGTTGACCTGGCAAATGGCTACATTAACTGCTGATAGTTGATATTTCGGACTCTGATATTGTTTTTTTTTTCTTTTTGACAATATGGGCATTATTGGCAGAAATACTTTAAATATCTTTAACTTTATGGTATCATTTACTCAATACTCAAATAAGTCACCCCCAATGTCATTTCACCAAAGGGCTGCATCAGCTAACAATGTTTAATACCAAAAAAAACTGGTATCGTAAAAAAAAATCTGGATCTGTAGACCAGGGTTCTGATAACATTTGATGTTTTATAAAACATGGAAAGAAAATCTAAAAAGTTTCCATAACATTTACTGGTGAAGCAAAGAATGGTAATGGTGGGAAGTTTTTATCATTATGGTCTATTTATTTACTAATGAACAAGTGTCAACAGCGTGTTATCAACACTGGTTTTCAATGATTGCTATATTCACCTTTATTCATTGGCGTGTTAACGGCTGAGTCCATCCAATATGACTATTTTTGGCATTGCAGTGAAACTTATTAAACTTTCATATGAAGGTGGGGGCCGCAAAATATCGTTCCATGGGTCGCAAATGGTCCGCGGGCCGCAAGTTTGAGCCCCCTGATTTAAAGTTTGAAACTGAGAGAAAACACTTCCATATTTAGTACAAGAAAAAAATATAACAATTACACTGAGTTGAAATATCTGCAAATCAAGACTCAGACACTAACTGATGTGACGGACAAAGATGTGTGTAAACACACACACACACACACACACACACACACACACACCTGCCCCACTTCTGCTGGCAGCAGTTACAGGGCAAATCAGTGGCCCAGGACTGGAGCGCATGTGACAGCACACACACGCAGTTATGTGGGCCACAGGCTGGGGGCAGGAGTGTGTCGGTTCATGGGTGTTGAAGGAGCAATAGGAGGCGGAGCTGACAGGACGGGACATAACGACGTGCTCCAGACACAGACAGTGTCCACTAGTGGATCCACTAATGGACAGACTACCTGAGGGTCAGTCTGCAGGACACACTCCAGTGAACAAACAAACACAGAGAAAGAAAGCACTGGCGAACAGACAAGAAATGTCCCCAGACTGAACATACTCGTCACTAAGTGTGGTCCACAGTAACAACAACAACCGGAATGGTTAATAAACTATCAAAACTATCCAATCAGACGTGCCTATGTAAAAGCGCTGCTCACTTTTTGTTCATAATCCTCTGTTTTTATCCATATTTATCAATAAAAATGTTATTTTAAATATACTATGCATTTAGTTTTCTGCTGCTTTTTCTATTATGACAAATAATTTTGATTTATGTGAAAATTTTGTTTCATTATTTGAGTATTTATCATAAAAATATTAGTAATACCATATGACCACCTCAACTAAATACCACCTGCAGTCATGGAAAAAAATTACAAGATCTTTGTTTTTTTTTTATTCAACTTCTTGTTTATTTTATGCCATAGAGACTGATGAAAGAACTGAAGAGACATTGGTTATCAAAAAAAATTGAAAAATGACTGGTTTCAACTCTGAAATCAAACTCTTATGAGCTTATAAGCTAAAATTTGTCGAAATAAATATACTTTTAGTTAATATACCAAAATAAATAAATTTTGAGAAAAAAAAATTAAAACCAAAAAGTCTACAAATGGAAACAATTGAAGAAATGATGGCAACGGTTAGTACCACTGCATTTATGGCTCTGACAGTGAACTAAACTACAATAAGAGATCAAGTCAGAGATTATTAGTGTATCAAAGAATAAAACAATAAAAATATGACCTGGGTTTTAACATTTACTCATATCAACAAAAGAACTGACCAATAGAAATGCTAGGATTCCATCATCAATAATGCAACTATATTTGATTAGTAAATATTTTCTCAGTGACACAACAACAATAAACTCAAAATGACACAGAGTCATTGATAAAAGATTCTAACTTTTTATACCGGTCTGGTAGGAGAAAATTATAGGCTGTGTGCACTTGGGAAATCCTTGTTGTGCCCATGCACTGTTAATTCAGGTAGGAAGATTTTATAGGTAGGAAAAAATTTCAGCACACCGGAAATGTCCTTTTATTAAGATGTATTTATCTGCCATAACTTAATGAGCAGTCTGTGAAAAAAAGTACGAGACATTTTACCGGTCCGTGGTGCAAAAAAGGTCGGGGGACACTTAGCTAGTGTCAATACTGGTACTTAATATCGACAAGGACGCAAATATCTTTAACTGGTTAAGATATGGTATAGTTTTTTTAATAAGGTTAGTTAATAATTAGCTGTTGTTCTCTTATCTGTCTTGGATCATCATTCTTTACACCGACTCCTTCCTTTGTTACTGAGTGTCTATCTATATCCTCTGACCTGCTGCACCTTCACATTCCACCATCCACACCTTCCTCTCACTCACACACACACACACACACACTTTCCTATGTGTTATTTTGTGGGCTCGCTCCCTTTGTTCATCTCTCCACTGCGTTTTCCAAACGATCCTGTTGCTAGGAGACATACTGGTCCATCCAGTGCGGTCTACCTGCCCCTTGCAGACTCCCCTCTACTCCACCTCCACCGACAGCCACCCAGCTCTTGATCCTCCTCCTCGTCCACTTTAACCAGACACACAATGAAACCTCATTCAGTCCTGCGGCGGTCGACCTTCAGCCGCAGGGTCTCAAACACAGCGCACACCTGAGGCTGAGTGAATGTACACCAACCAAGGCAGACACGCAGCCAGGAAACTGTGCATACAACCTTCAAATAACAGACGCTGATCTGTAGCTCGTCATTGTGGGAGAACGGAATGAAAGAAATTGAATGAGTTTGTCTTTAAACTGCAGACAAACTCTTCTTTTATGCCCAAAAAAGTCTGACAAAACAAAGGAAATGCAGAGATTTCAATTTGTCATCATCATTTATATGAAAAAGATGATGTGGAGACTCCTCCTCTTCCTTTTCTTCACCCTTTTAGTTTGTTCCTTTTTCAAGGGTTTCCCGAGTGAATTGTCCTTTTCCATCTCGCCCCTGTCCTCTCCATCTTCTACTCTGACTCCAACTACCTCCATGTCCTCCCTCACTGCATCCATCAATCTCCTCTTTGTCTCCTACCTGGTAGCTCCATCTCTAGGATCATTCTTCCACCAATGTATCCGCTGTCCCTCCTCTGAACATGTCCACACCATCTCAATCTGTCTTCTCTAGCTATTTCTCCAAACCTTCCTGTCTGTGTCGTCCCTCTAATCATCTCATTCCTGAACCCGTCCATCCTTGTCTCTCCTAAAGAGGATCATTATCTGTGATTCCTCAATTAATGGAAACCTGATGCAATGAAATATGCCATAAAAATGTATTTGGGGGGATAACCAGCTGTATACTGAAGTGAATGTCACTAGATGGCAGTAGTAGTATCTGTATCGGTCAATATTAGAAATGTTTGGACACTACAGACATATTTAATATCCACAGACAGAGAGACAGACGGACAGATGGACGGATGCAAGTTCATTAATCCCTCAGGAGTAGAAGTTATGGATATGGATTATGGGACATCCCTGTAGAAAACATTGCACATTACTGTGTAATCTAATCTAATCCGAATTTTCTTCATCTTCTGACCAACACAGTCTGGGACTTTTTGTCCTGCAGACTAAGAAGAAACTGTGAGAGGAGAATTTATTCCAATAATATGAAGAACTGCGCCTACACACACACCAACAAGTGTCAAAACGCTCTCAATTGTTATGGCCTCTGTCACGACTCCTGTCTCCTCCTGAACTTCTCCACTGGACTTCAGTCCTCAGCCGCCTCCACTGCATATGCTCGTGCTCCACAGATCTCCTCTGCAGACTTTCAGTGAACAGAAGTTATTTTGGCTCTTCTCATTAACGGCTCTAGTTAACATTCAACGGAAAAAAAAACCACATACGCAACTATTGCATTTAGTGTCTAGTGTCAATGTCTGCGTCAAGTTTTTATGAATATCGAGGATTGACGTTTTGTCACAATTTGGAGCTTGATGCAAAGAGAACATCATGTTGTCACTCTTCCATCTGAGGTCGAACATACACTGTCTGTGATTTTGAGCTGATTTTGCAGAGATTTTTTTGCTAATTAAGTTATGCAGTTTACGCGGATTATGTCAACATTATTACCTGACGATTAATCCTGTGAAAATCATACGTGAAATCCAGTCGATTTCCCATCGATTGTCCCCTCACCAGGACGAAGTGCTCATGCATGAACATAAATACGGAGAACAAAACAAGTAAAAATCAGTTAAATCGCTAAGTTTCCTGTGTTCTGAAATATTTTCCTACCTATAAAATCTTCCTACCAAATTAACTGTGCATGCACACAGATCCCAACCTTTTTTGCGCCACAGACTGGTTAAATGTCTTTTCTACGGACAAGTCATTGAGGTGCAGATAAATACCCCTTAATAGAATTACATTTCCTGTGTTCTGAAATATTTTCCTACCTATAAAATCTTCCTACCTGAATTAACCGTGCATGGGCACAACAAGGATTTCTCGTTGTTCTCAGTGTCATTTTATTGATGTTGTCTTGAAAAAAATATGTCCTAATCAAATATAGTTGCATTATTGATGATGGAATCCTAGCCATTCTATTGGTCAGTTCTTTTGTTGATATGGGTATGGATCAAGTGGAAGTAATAGACAGATGGGGCCAAAAGGAAACATTATTTCTCTGCGGCCACGGACCGGTATCGGTCCCCGGCCCAGTGGTTGGGGACCACTGTGTTAAGACATTTCCTGGTCCAAACATTTCGTCATCACCTTTTCTCGTCTGTGTCTGACCACAGAAAGGCACAAATCAAGGAAATCAGCAGCTTTTTCAGATTTAACTTTCTCTAAATGTCAACCTTCTGAGTAAACACAGGTTAAGCTCAATAACCTGTTGGATATTTGATTATCCATTAATGTGACACGGACTCTTTAAACATATTGAAGAGCTGATTATAGTAGAAAAGGCACTAGTGAAGGTTGACAGTTGTTTTTGTGTTTTCCAGTCCTGCACTTCTCAAAAAGAGGTTTGTGACACAAAAGTGGGTCATGGGATAATTTTAGTGTAATATTTAGTGGAGGCTGGAACAGAGGGACCAGTGTGGTCCTGTCCTCTAGCAAGACCATAATGTCTTATTACAACAACAGCTCATAGTGCCAACAACTAGTGACGTGCGTATGCACAAATAATTTTTTACTCAAACCACAAACTAAACATGTGGAAACAAAGAAACTGAAACACCTAAAGAAATCATTATGCAAACTGTTAGTATCCTGGCTGTGACCGTGAATTAAACCTAACAAAAAAAAATCAGAACACTGCAAAAAAATTGCTGCGGCATAAATGAATAGACAATGTCAAAAAAGTGAATTGTCAAATTTCTCTCAGAGAAATAAAATAAAAAGTGGAGCAGAATAGCATACCCAATATTGTTGTTTTTTATTATTATTACTATTTTGCCTACTATTATTTTTACTATTTTGGCTGAAAACTAGTAGAGTCGGATACTAGCATAGTCACATGATATTGGTAAGATCGATCTCAGGTTTTTCCTCCGGTAAGGAATCGCGCAAATGGCAGCATATATTGGAATCAGTATCGGAAAATTTAGTGTTTGAAACATACTGCCAAGTTCAGATATAAATTTTCCAGTAAGATATATTGCAATCCGTATCGGAAAAAATTAGTGTTAGAAACATATTGGCAGGTTCAGATATAAATTTTTCGATACCCTATATTGGAATCGGTATCGAAAAATTTAGTGTTTGAAACATATTGGCAAGTTCAGATATAATTTTTCGATACCATATATTGGAAACGGTATCGGAAAATTTTGTGTTTGAAATATATTGGCATTTCAGACATTGTCCACAGACCATGAACAACTGTTTCTTCAGTCACCAGTTATTTGTCCTGTAATTCGCTCCAGTTGAGCGGCTTCACAATCATGAAGGTAAACGGATGAGGTATTTTGACAAACGTTGGCTCCTTCACCGACACTGGAGACAGCGGCTGTCAGGACGGTAATTAGACGCTAATTTTTTCTGTCCGTTTCTATCACTGTGAACCTCACAGGGCAGAAATGTGAGCCAGGACATTCACACGGAGATGTTGGGAAAGACTGAATGAATCAGTCCACTGCTACAAACGTTGATTGACAGAAAAGACCGAACTATTGTTTCAATGAGCTTGTTTGTGTTTAGGATTCTCTTTAGGAGAGACAAGGATGGACAGGATCAGGAGTGAGGTGATTAGAGGGACAACACAGACAGGAAGGTTTGGAGAAAAAGCTAGAGAAGACAGATTGAGATGGTTTGGACATGTTCAGAGGAAGGACAGTGGATACATTGGTAGAAGAATGATCCTAGAGATGAAGCTACCAAGTAGGAGACAAAGAGGAGATTGATGGATGCAGTGGAGGACATGGAGGTAGTTGGAGTCCACTTAAAAATGGACAAACTCCAAAGTCCAATGTACAATTTGTGATTAAAAATTCTTTTTTTTGTCCTTGGTACCAGGTCTCAGGAGCAGTAGTCTCCATGACTGCCACCCAAATCACGCCGCGTCATATTGTTAGCGTTGCTGTGGCTGGTGAGTCCACAGGAAGGGATGTGAGTCAGAATGGTGTTATGATCAGAGCACCTCAGTGGCAACCTGGCAGCTGTTGGATTCAAACCTTAAACCTTGCGAACCCAAATCCACTTCTTCAACCACTAGGCCACCACTTTTGCTTTGATTAAAATTAAAATAAAATAGGATTCTAAAATTATGATTAGATTCATTCATCTTTTTTTAATAACCAATCTGCAGGTGGTGAAAACACGTTTTTTGTTAAATGAAAAAAAAAACTAAAAGTGAATTTTATTTTTATCCGGACGTCAGTTTGATCATTTATACTGAAGTGTAATTGGAGTGACAATGTTGACTATGTGATTATTGTGACGACCATAGACACAGGCACTGATGCACAGGAGGACGGAGCTCATTATCCAGCAGCGTTGGCAGTGGGACGGAGAGGGAGAGGGGGGAGAGAGACAGGGAGAGACAGAGAGAGACAGAGAGAGACAGGGGGAGAGAGAGAGGCATA
>JAFBJS010006641.1:9487-28844 GCA_016785265.1 Paraplagusia blochii
ATGTGGCATGGTCTAGTGCAGTGGTTCTTAACCTGGGTTCGATAGAACCCAAGGGGTTCGGTGAGTCGGTCTCTGGGGTTCGATGGAGCCTCTGCCGCAGAGGTTAAGACACCGTGGATGTCAAGACACACCAACTCACCCTACTAAAGTAGGGTTCGGTGAATGCACAGATGAAACTGGTGGGGTTCAGTAGCTCCAAAAAGGAACCACTGGTCTAGTGTATGTTGTAAAGCATTAGCATTTTTCACGAAAAGATTATTTCATTTGTACTGTTAAGTATGTAGATTAGATTTACAAAAAAAACCCAGTTCCCAGAGATGTCTCCCTATCCTTGTCCTATCTGTTCCCTGCCTCAGTGTGGCAAAGTTGTGTCAAACAGCAGTATTTGAAACGGCCATTTTCTCCATCCTACTCACCGTTATCATTTGTGTACACAGACAGACAGTGCCCACTGTGCCTTTTTCCTGTCTTACTTTCCCATTCCTCTGTGTTGCATAATAGACAGTACTGTTTACTTGAATGCTTCAAAAGCTTACAATGTTGCCAAGTGTGATATGCACACTTATGTGGACATATGGGTATATACACACTTTCAAAGAGGCACAGAATACTGTTAACACCCGTCTGGTATCAGTCCAAGTAAAGCCTAGTCCTACTTAATCCTGTCCAGAGTGTCATTCAATATCCTGTCTTTAAGCTATGCTCTGACACACGATATATCATAGTCAATGACAGTAAAAAAAAATTCCATTGAGATAGACATGAATGTTCAGGAGAGGCTGATAAGGAAAGATTTATGTGGCAGATTTAGAAACTGCTGCCACTGAGAACTAGTAACAGATAAGTGGACAGATGAATGGACGAATAGAAATAGTCAATACAAGAGCACATTGTTGTGTCTTATATGTTGTTCAATTTTCATTGTCAAGCACAAATTAAGATGGATCTAGATATGTAAAATAAAAGTTGTTCAAAATAAATTATTGATGGACATTGTACATTGTGACGCATTACAGATATCTTCAAAGTGAGGGTCAGAAACTGTTTCGCAGGTTTTTCAAGTCCTTACCGTAGGAGGCGCATCCTTGTCATGGCCTCTATGTTTTATAAAAAGTCCAGGATTAGCTTAATCTAGTTAAGTGATTTGTTCCTTTTCCACATGCTCTTAGCATCCAATGGAAACACAGCCAAGACAAAGGTAAACACCAGAGTGCCAGACACTCGTGCATTTAGGTGGAACACTTGGCAAAGTCCACCTTTCTCCAAAATGTTAGTGGGTCTGGGCCACTGGTCCCTTTGTCTGAGTCTAGGTTTGGTGTCATGATGGTTCATATAGTGCTTATGTTAGTATATCCATGAGAAATTCCATCAGAATAAAACATTGTGCATGTATATATATATATATAACTGCTCTTTTTTTTTTCCTTGCTTTCTGCCCCATCTCAATTTTACTGTTGTTTTGCTTTGCTGATCCTTTTTCTTTCTCACTCTTTGACACCCTGGAGGTCATCAAGGACAATGGACAGGGAGTGAAAGTGCTCCGTCAGTTCATCTTGCTGTGAAGTTAAATAATGAACTGCAGTTTTTTGTTTTGTTTTTTTTTTCATAGTGTTGTCTTTGCTTTTTCAGCAATAAACTCACTAAGGACAGTATTTTACTTTCTTGTCTGTTCAGCTCCATGCTGTGTCACCAGTTCATTTTCTGTTTTTCTAATATCCATCACCCATTCTCTTTCTCTGCTGCGGCTGTTCTACCCCAGACCCATGGATTAGTGTCTGCTTTTTGCTGTCCTCGCTCCGCCCCCTCTGTGTGTATTTTTAATCTTACACACGTGTTTTTGTGTGTGTTAGCATCAGAACCCTAGAGAGGCATATGTGTGTCGGTGTGCAAGTCTGTGGATAGGAGGATGAGGGCGTTCTCCAATACCTGACTAATGTGGCTGACAGTGTCGTCACAGGCCACTTTTTACACACACACAAATACACGCACACAGCCAAACTCCCAGAAACAGCTGATCCTTACATTATCCACACACTGGAGGCAGCATTTCTGACGTCTGCACTCCACTTGAAGTATCTTTGTACTTTGGACCTATATTGCTGGAGTACCTCAGGGAAAATTAGTAGGACCCTGTCCTTTCCTCTCCCCCTTGCTTGCTCCTCAGAATGGAGCAAAGGGGAAGTTTGCGGATGAAGGGTAAGCCTTAATATGTCTTTCTTGTTTTTGGAGATGGATGGATAAAGATTAGATGAAGAGGTAGATACTGTAGAGAGACAGATAGATAGACAACTTTGTTGTAAAGCATTGTCTTGTTTTAGTTTGGTGTAGATGGGGTAAAATATCAACCAATTAAAGAAACTTTGCTAAACTTACAGAATTTGTGCTGATGTGACTGGTAGAATTACAGCTGTATTCAGAATGTAGAATAAAGCATGTTGAGTAAAAAGTCTTTCCACTGTGCTGTAATTTTAATGACAAAAAGATAGTTGTTACAAATTTCAGTTCCCTGAGTACGCCAACTCTGGCAGTGTTAGGCAGCTTACCATTATCAGTGTGCTGCTTAGAGGTTATAAATAGGTGGTCGTTGACCACAATCTTGACTAGTAAGCTGTATGGTGAAAAGGTCTGGTTGAACCTATACCTGAGAGTTTGTAGGTGAACGAAAACACGTTTTACTAGCTTTACAAACTACTTTGTAACCTTCAAGTCCCCACCACTCCCTACCAAAAAGTTTTGTGTTGCATTATTATGTCGAGTGCAAAATGTCCACAACATAAAAAGGATGTGCTGGTACAGTAAGGGGAGATGCTGTATGATGTGATACTGCATGTATCCTCTTACTTTGAGAACTGTAGACACAGCACATAAACACCTTTCATATAAATGGGGGCAGGGGGTCCATCAATATCCATTCAGATGTGACTGGATAAACCAAGACAATGATGTAGATGACTTTCCTGGACTGACTTTCGTGGTCAGTATAACATCATTTATAATCTTGTAAATTACCTTTTCAGAAGGCATTTGCATAGGCCTTCTGAGCTGTGTTGGAACTGCTGATGTCTGCAAAGAACACGTTGCAATTTTACAAGGTGTATAGGGTCAGTCATATCAGCATCAGTATTTTAGTAATAAGAAAATAATTGGCCCCACTCATCTGATTTTCTTTCCTGTCATTTATGAATTGGAAAGAAAGTGCTATTTTAGTAGACCACTCAACAGTGCCATGCAATACCACAGCTGCTGTCTGATGTGTCATTTTGTTAGAATTGTATATATTTTGTGTTTAAGGAACATTTAATACCAACATTTTGCTAACTGAAAAAACATCTTGAAACATTTTTACTAAAACCTTTAAGGTGCAATACCACAGCTGCTGTCTGATGTGTCATTTTGTTAGAAAAATACTTGCATGACATTTTTAGTCCAAAGGGACAATGATTTTTTTTTTCATCATTGGGCATGTTGTTGAAGTTTGAAAACAAAAAAAAAACACATTGTTGTCTGTTTATCTGTAATGAAAATGAACAATACAGGGATACAATCAAAACACTATCAACAACAGCTGATAGTCTAGTAGCCCAACAAATTTTCACATCTGCTTCATGTTGTTGATACAATTGTCGCTGATGTTGCCTGTTTGAATGTGTCCTCAGAGACACATGGAGGTCCTTGGCTGTTTTTTTTTTTTGTTTTTTTTTGACAGATTTCTTATTTGTATCATAATTGTGTAGGACTTACAGTTTGAACAGCAAATCCCTCCTGGCCTCACTTGACATCATTAGAGTGTTCTATATGCAAAAAAAACATAAAAATAGAAATCAAATTAGATTTTTAAGGCTCCACATTCATAGACATTTATAAAGACGAAGGATCATAACTGAGGCTTTTTTTTCTTTTGATGGATCACTTAAGTCTGATTTAATTCATTTTTACAACTTCATCACATTATATAACACTAACTGGAAGGTTACTTTACTCAGAAAGGAAATGCCTTTTTGTTTTTTTTTATTAAAGACAAGCAGTGATAACTTCAAGTTAATAATTCTGCAGTGTCTTCCTATTTGACATCTAAAACCCCTTATGCAGGGTCACACTCTAAAAGTGGAAACCAGTCCGGATTTGGAAACCGTACCACTACCTTTAGCCTTCTGAATGTCGATGCGGCTTCTACAAAGAGGATTGCTGCCCACGTCGTTTAAGAGTAGAATTAACGGTGGTGTTGCAGTTGGAGTAAGGGTGGGGTTACTGTCGCCAGCGTCCTGGTTACACCAAAGAGGAATATAAATTCTGTCGTCCCAGCTTAGTGTTCTTTGTTCTAATCTAATTCACTGTGTTCTGGTGTTTCACTCAAACTGCACTCATGCAGAGCCTCTAAGTACAAGGACATAATGACTTTCCCTGTGATTATTATTGGGCTAAGCCTTGCCACAAGCCTCTTATTCCCCACAGCTGGATGAAGCAGTAAAAGTTTTATCAAATCCCCAGTGCAGTCAGAGTTCAACACTGATGCATCTCGGCGCAGGGGCAGAGCACTATGCTCTGCACACTTATGAGAAGGGTGGATACCCAAATGAATTACAATGCTGAATAACCATCATGCTGTTTGGAAAAAAAAAAAAAGGTCAGTTTTAGATTGTTTAAATGTCCAAAAATATTTTATTGCCACAATAAATAGAATTCAATATAATAAATATGAATAATTTCTGAAAGACCCCCCTGAAACAGTCCAAATTCTTGTCTGTCAATGTGTGACACATTGTAAGTATTTAGTAATTTTTTAAAGCTGTTGGGGCTAAGGCTACCACAAATGTATGTTGGAGTTTAAGGCAGCAGAAAAACAAGTTATATATGAAAATTACATGAGAAAATATTATTTTGATCCCTTTGACAAAAAAAGAGGTGTCAAAAACAGGTCGTTGTGGTTGGTGTCTGTCATGGAGAATCCACCTGTTGATTCATGCATTGACACATTATTTCCACTTCTTACTTCTTGTCTGTTATCACCGTTCTATTCTAAGAATCATCATAAACATGGTAATTGGTGTTTAGATTCCCAGTGCAGTGCAGTAGGTCTCTGCATATTGGTGTACCTAACACTTGGTTTAAATAATCATTTAACAATAGTGTTATAATGACAAAAAATTGACAAATCATGTAATGTAACCAGCCACGTCACAGAATAAAGCAGCATGCAGTTTCCTGCAATCCTAATGATTTATAGGTAAAACATTTTGAGTGTCGATGCTGAGACCTTCTTGCAGCACTTTGATTTTCACAGATTCTGTACAATGTGCAGATGTGTGACCAACCCTTCTTCCAAGGTTAAATATGTGGTTGGCAGTTTGATGCCAGAATGTTCTCTCTGAAGATGGCTTACTTACAGTGGTGTAAATCATGGGAGACTGAGTGTGTGGTTGAGATGTTGCACTAATTAATATTAGATGTTATAGTGGTAAGCCGTAGAAGAAGTTGTTTAGCCAAACAATGACAAATCATCAACCTTTTTTCTCTGCCCTTGTTTCTTTTGGGTATTTTTCACTATTCAGTTTAACTCTGTAGAAATCCAGTCATTTTGTTGATGCAGGAACATGCTTGGACATAAGTGATAAAGTGGACAAAATAAAGTGTATTTTAAGCTTAAGGTTTGTTCTTGTGCCATTTGGCTAACTTCTGGGAAGAAAGTTTTCGTTTTTTTTATCCATAAACTATCGAGTGTCTCAAGACTGTGGTATAGTATACAATCTGTTACTGGATTTAGAGAACCAAGAACACCAACCCTAGTACCCAGAACATCACTGTATTAGTGTGGAATCTGTGTAATACACCTTTGTACCTTATTGTACATTTAGAATGAGACTAACAGTGATTTGTTCCAATGCTTAATCCAGTCATTATACAAATTAAAAATGTCTGCCCATCATATACATATTTATTAAACTTGTTTTTACTTTTTTGTGAGGAATTATTTCTCCTAATCTTTATCGTCTCTGTTGTTATTACACAGGCGACGGTGTTCCCAAGGAAAACAGTCCTTTCATCAACAACACAGATGACAAAAACAACAGCTACGATGGCACCAACATGGCTCTTTTTGAGGTAACAGATGACAATACCTCCACATGGGTACAGGGTCCTCGTAGTGTTTCAGTCTAAGCTCTGCAAATGTTTAGCAGACATTTGGGTCCTTAGATATCACTGCTGCCTGTTTTTTCAGACATTTGGATGACTTTGCTGCTCTGTGGTCACTGGCCCTTTGACAAAATCAATTGGTGACTTTGGTTTCAGTATGCAGCAGAGTCAGATGTTATTTTTAGACACTGTGACAGACAGTGTTTTTAAAAGGAATCCTGCCCTTGGTAAAAACTGCAACAAAAGACCACCTTCAATTAACAGAAATAAAAGAGGACAAATGTTTGGGAACAAGATGCTTAAGCCAAGTGAACAGTGTACAACACAAAAATCACCTGCTTCATGGTATTCCAAAACTCATTGTGTTACAGGAGGAAATGGACAGCAATCCAATGGTGTCGTCTCTACTCAACAAACTGGCAAACTACACCAATCTCACCCAGGGCGCCCAGGAACACGAGGAGGCTGATGAAGATGAGGGGCCCAAGAAAAAAGCTGTGAAGGTAGAACAGAGACTGGCCGAAGGTGTTTTTATGATTGTAGGTCACAGCTGGATTCAGCTGTTTTGGACCTACTGTGAACTTTCTCTGGCTGCTTAGACAAACATACACTGTCATCCCACTAGATATTTTTACTAAGATCCTATGACTTTAGAAAGTTGTTGTTGCAGGATGAATGTCAGAGTTTTTAGACTTTTTTAAACTTCTCGTGCCATGGATTTTCACCCTCTTCATCCTTTAGGACACATTTATTGACAGTATACTTTTAAGAAACATATTCTTTTACTCTTATTATTTGGGGTGTGAAGATTAATTTAGTAAAACGATCCGAAGTTTATCCAACCGCAGTTGGGCAATAATTCGCCAAAGTCCAAGGCAATAATGGAATGTATCTCTCATTGCATTACAAAACAATGTCCTGTGTGACAATCTGGTTACAGGAGTGCTGTCTACAGCTAAACCTTTCTACAACTGTAGGCATATATTTCACTAAAATAAGTAGTCACCTGTTCCCGATATCCTTGTTAATGGAGATATAATACAAGTTGTCAATCGGTATAAATATCTTGGCTTAATAGTAGATTCACAGCTCTGCCTTTAAAGATCATATTGACAAATTGTGTAAAAAAATAAAATCAAGTTAAATCTTGCAAATGTTCATGCAATTCAAAAGGAAATGGCAGACGAAGCTGAAAAAAAATTCTTATGAGAGCCTGGATCGTTAAATCGTTATGGTGATCAATCTGTGCCTTCAGGTCATTTGAGAGTTCTTTTCAGACCCCCATGTTGCTACTCTTCAAAAAAAATAAAAAGGAGGGGAATTTAGAATTGACCCACTCTTTGTCATTATTGTATTCACCTGTGTATGAAGGTCAGGGGTCACTGAGCTTACCAAGCCAATTTGAGTTCCACTAATACGTTTTAAAGGTTTTGGAATCAATAAAATGACAACAGTGCCCAAATTTATGCACCTGCCCTTGCAATTATTCCACACTTTCTGTAAATCCAATAAATTTAATTTCACCTCTTATATATCACTGAGTGTGTCTCCTATGTGATATATTTAACTGACATTTTTTAACAACCAACAATGGTGCATGCAGGAATATAATGACTATTAAGACGGTTGCCCAAACATTTGCGTTTTGCCTTTTTTAACATCATAGTCAGGGGACTACAGATGAAAACTAGCCTTTGGCTAAACCTTTCTTATTTATGTAATACACAATATACCATGTGTAATCATATGTTTATGAAATTGCATGTTCCCCTTTTAAATAAACTAAACTAAAACTAAAAAAGACTGGCAGCTGTATAGTGTAGTTAAAAGCGCAGTTGCAAATTCTTATTGAATCTGGATCGATAGTTTAGTATTTTTATGATTCGTTCCTGAATCGGATCATAGCCTGTGAATCAAAATTTGACTCGGATCTTTGAGTAAAGATTCACACCCCTACTTATTATATTGTTAGAAAAATACATAGCTGGGATTACTGTTTCTTTAGTGAAACCTTTGTTTTTGGTTTAATATTTTTTCAGTGCTAAACATGTGTTTTCTTCTGCCTTTGCCTCTGTTGTTGTCTCTCCTCTACCTGATCATTGGCTCCATGTACTTACTTTAGCCTCTTGTTTCTCCTCTACAGAGCCCGCAGATGGGGACCTTTATGGGTGTGTACCTCCCCTGCCTCCAGAACATTCTGGGGGTCATCCTATTTTTGCGCCTTACCTGGATAGTTGGCTCTGCTGGGATCCTGGAGTCCCTGGCTATTGTTGGCTTGTGCTGCTCTTGTGTGAGTACTGGCTACATATAAATCTTTCTGGAACAATAATAATTAAAATCTTTTATCATTTGTACTAGGGGTGTGCAAATTAATAGTTTTGGATCGGTTATTCGTCTGTGACCTAAACGATCCGAGTGTACCGGTCCAAAAAGCCCCGATCTATCGATAATGCTGCTTCCGCCCAGTAGACACATGTTTATGGAGGATGTGTCACTTGCGGTGTGTGAACTGTGACTTGGGCTAATTTGATTGGAGTTCAGGTAGTGAGTGTTAATCTGATCTGAGCAACATGGCAGAAACACAGACGAAACTTACAGCGTTTCTGATTTGGATGATTGGGCATCATTTGTTTTTTTTCAAGAAGGATGGAAAGATAGATAAAGGGAACGTGATTTACCAACTCTGTAGAGCGACAATTGAACACACTGGAGGTGCAACAAACCTTAGCAGTCACCCGACGAGACGGCAGAGTGGGACTGATGAATGGGTGATGGTGATGGTGACCCTAGTACGGCAGGAACGACCAGTAGTCAGATGAGCGGACAGAATAAATGAAAAAAAGTTTTTCCAACCCCAGTTCGGCAATAACTCTGCAAATTCCAAGGCAATAACAGGATCTGTCGCTCGTTATGTTACAAAACAATGTCCTGTGTGACAGTCTGGTTACAGGAGTGCTGTCTACAGCTAAACCTTTCTACAACTGTAGGCATGTATATAACTGTAGGCAAGTAATAAGTAGCCTTCGGCTAGTTCTTATTTAACCACGTGTTTATGAAATTTCTCCTTTTAAATAAACTAAGCTTAAACTAAAAGACTGGCAGCTGTAAAGCGGAGTTGCAATTTTTTATTCAAGATTCAAAAATCGGATCGAACTGGATCAATCGTTTAATATTTTTTATGAATCGTTCCTGAATCAGCTCGTAGCCTGTGAACCCAGATATGGATCAGATCGTTATGTGAGTGAATTGTCACACCCCTGATTTGTACTCAACATTTTACATTTGTACCCACTGCAAAATGTGCCACGTGACATTATAGAAAACGTCAGGGTGAAGGAAACTACTCACAGTTGACCTTTTTATGGGATTTGAGCTACAGTAGGAGTTAGCCGTTAGAGCGATGTGCTGGATTATGTAAGACAAGAGTTAAAGTGTAAACCCAGCTTTTCAGAGTGGCATATGCTAAGTGCATCCACACTTGACAGTGAGTATGAAAGTATTTCTTCGTAAGGCTTTTAGCAGCATCTCCAGCCTTTTAGGACGGGTCCAGGCAGGGGATTGACAGCAGTAATAAAGGAGTGGCTGAGAACTTGACCCGATGGTCACTGATCCTTTCTATTTTTAGCCACTGTGACTTGTCTTTTCCCATAGATTCCTGGCTTCTAATAGTACCTGAGAGCTGGATGTATAATCCCTCCATCTGCAAAGTGTCAGCGTCGTAGCAGCAAAGCCACCCACAGCCACACGGGGGCCGTTCCTCTCAAGCCCTAAGCAGACTGTGGATTAATCAGAGAGAGTACAAAATCTGTCACTGCAGGGTTCGGGCTCAAAAATAGAATGTTCCCCAGGAAAAAGTTAATTAAATCACAGTCACAACTGACTAATTGTTTTTGCCCATAAAAGTTATTGTTAATTTCTTGATGGAAGAGGTGAAAACCCCATATCAGATGGGTCTGACTGTCACTACTTAGTTATATAACAGAAATATTCAGCTTTGGTCATAGAGATTAGACCACAATTCAAGCACCTGTGGGGCTTGAACTAGTGTTCTAATCTTAGATTTGATAAGGTGCTGAGATCTGGTGAAAAATAAATATCAACATAAAAATAAATATCCACTTGGGAATCAGTAAATAATTTTGAATTGATTCTAGTTTTGTACTCAGCAACAATGCATCACAATAACCAGTACTTGGCACAACAACAGACACAGAAAGTTACAAAAAGGGTTTCATTTTGAATTTATCTGGGAGTTCAGACCGTCTTACATTCTTTGCATTTTGTTGTGATTATTATGTTTTGTTATTCTGATTTAACATTACTGTGACAGTAGAAGCTCCTCTTTCAGATTATAATGTATTTTCCAACCACAGATAAGGAGTATCTATATTTTTGAAATTGAACAGAAGTATTTAACCGGACCCTCACTGTCCTTAAGGTATTAAGTTTGAACTGTCAGCTCTGCGCCTAATTGTTAACTCTCAGTTTCATTAGTGGTCAAGTCCATACTGTATCTGCTTAGGGTTTCAGTGGAAGCAGAAGGTAAAAATGTCTGGTAATTGGCTTTACTCCAGCTTGTCTGCCACTTTAAACCGGAAGCCAAGCAAAGAACACTCTCTCCTTCATCGCTGTGACCTTGTCCTTGGTTCCCTCGTCCATTTCCATCATCACTTCTTTTCTGTGGGATGATTTTGTAGGTGATTAAAGTTCAATGAAACCTTTTCCTTGAAACATAGGTGGTATTTCTATTAGGTATTTGTGGACCCTCAGGTTCTTTTGCATTTGAAAAATTATACAAGAGGTAAAATAACTTTTATTTTTCACAGACCATGCTGACAGCCATATCTATGAGTGCGATTGCGACCAATGGTGTTGTTCCAGGTAAGTTTTTTTTCTTGAAACATCAGTCTTAGAGGTTTAGTGACTCATTATTCTTTAGGCGCTTAGAGTTTTTATCAAAAATGTCAATAGACATGTTGAGCTCTAAAAAGTTAAAATTACTTTTGACTGTTTATTTGAAAAAAAAAATTGTATGATTGGAGGTTACTTTTTGATCCATTCCCTCCCTGTTTTTTTTTTTTAACCTCTGTAGCTGGTGGCTCCTACTACATGATTTCTAGATCTCTTGGTCCTGAATTCGGAGGAGCTGTAGGTCTGTGTTTCTACCTGGGGACAACGTTTGCTGGTTCTATGTACATATTGGGTACCATAGAAATTCTTCTGGTAAGTGGGCCTTTGTTTGTCCTCAGGTCTAGTTATCATCAGAGTGCATGTTACTGTGCACTTTGTTAATCTTTGCTAAGCATGTTCTTTCTTCTGTCTTATCAGACTTACATTGTGCCTAAAGCAGCCATCTTTAAGGCGGAGACAAAGCAGGATGAGGCCATGGCCCTGCTGAATAACATGCGAGTTTACGGCACGTGCTGCCTAGCACTGATGGCTGTGGTGGTTTTTGTTGGAGTCAAATATGTCAACAAACTGGCCTTAGTTTTCCTAGCATGTGTCATTCTATCGATCCTCGCCATCTACGCGGGAGTCATCAAATCCATTTTTGATCCTCCTGACTTTCCGTAAGTCCACTGTAATGGCCCTCATTGTTGATATTTCTCTATGTTGTCATTAGCTTTAGCATTCAAGCATTAACTACTAAGCTTATTAGTATGTATTCATTCTTTTTAACGAGAGATCCATCATCTAGACCAGGAATCCCCAGCCCAGTACCTCGCTGCACCTATTGGATTTGTTCTATATATAAAACTAGCCAACAAAAGGGTCAAAAATTTTACTTTTTGAATCTGTTCCAATAACAACAATATTCCAATGGGCACAATTATGACAGTAAGAATGATAGTATGAAGAATCCCGAAACGTTTTATTATTATTAAATTGTTCAGGAAGTCTGTAAAAAACAAGTAGCTCTTCCTATTACTGAGTGCCCTTGAAGTAGTTCTCCAAACAAAGGAGAAAAAAAAACCTTTGCAGTAATAAATTTTTTTTTTCTTACTGTTATAGTGTATGCATGGTGGGAAACCGCATTCTGCAAAACAGTGGCTTCTCCAAGTGTCTTAAGTCAGAGATCATAGACAACGTGACCGTCACCACAGACCTGTGGAAGCAGTTCTGTAAAGGTCTCGATTTAAATGCCACCTGCGACACATACTTTGAGGAAAACAGTGTCACTGAGATGCAGGGCATCCCTGGGCTGATGAGTGGTGTCATAAAGGGTAAGAAAATACAGTTTTTTCAAAACATACTTACACACAAAGCCCCTTATGAAAAACCCCATCCATATATGGTAGTATTCAACCCTTACATGTAAAATTATCAAGAATCCTCTTGCAGTCTTTGGTCTGCTTTGTTGTATGGAAATGATTACACTAGGAAAAGAATTGGGGTCAGGCTGAGGGAAGATTTGTCCAGGACTCAATCCTTAGTCAAATTGAAATAATCATGATCATCATGATTTCATAACAGCATGAAAACCCAAGACATTCCTGCTGTTGTGTAACCGCTGGCCTTGACCATGTCAATAGAGACATGCATTCTTGACATACTTGAAGCAAGAGAACTAAGGAAAGCATCTGCAGCCACAGAATTTGATCTTGTTATCTGTGTACTCTGTTTGACCCAGTACTTCAGATACAGTAACTGCTTTCAACAAATTGTCCATGTGAACTCCAGAGTTTCTCAAAGACGAACCTGTCAATTAAGCTTTGCCTCCATCTGTCTGGCAACGTGTCTGATTTTAATTATAGTTTTTTTAGGAGGTCTGGTTCAGGTTACATTGGATAACCTTTCAATACAGACACGGTTTATTTCAGCCAGTCCATAGTCAGGAGAGTTTACACAATCTGAATTACACATCTTGACTCTATGCAAACCATTGTGTTTCTATGACTATATTCAGATTGCAACACCTAACCTAAAAGTGAAGTGAGGCAACAATAGAAAAACAGAAGTGTAATGAGAAAGAATCTTAAAAACAAATGTGTAGGATTTGATCCAACTGCCCTTGTACCAACTGTGTTTATTTTGTTTTAAACCAACCTTTTAGCCTTTTCCCTCCACCTTGTGGCAGAACTCAAAATATTATGGTTTGAACCGTGCAGCAGCTATTCTTTCACTTTTACCTCACTTTTTCTTTGTCTTTTATTGTTTTGGTTCATTTAGTGGTCAAGAGTTACAATTAAACCATTCATCATTCTCTAGCTATACCCAGCACATTGTGTATTCTTTCCAAATGCCAGTGGAATTGTGAACATTTTCCTGTTTCATAGATATACTGAATAAAAATGGAAAATGTAAAAAAATACACTTAGTTGCAAGCAGTAAGGCACCTTTTTTGGCATAAGTTTATTTTTTTACTTGTTGTAACTCTTTCAGATAATATGTGGTCAAACTATGGACAGCTTGGTATGAAGGTAGAGAGCAGACTACTGCATACTGAAGGTGAAAGTGACCCTGCCCAGGACATTTACCTGCCCTACATTTTCAATGATATTTCCACCTTCTTCACAATGCTAGTCGGCATCTACTTCCCCTCTGTCACTGGTGAGACTGATGAAGTTGACACAGGAATGTGTACAGTTGTGAATGATGGTTGAAGATGTTTGATTTCTTTTTTTTCTGTACCATAAAAAACCTTCCAGGTATCATGGCTGGTTCAAACCGGTCCGGTGACTTAAAGGATGCTCAAAAGTCCATCCCCATTGGGACCATTTTGGCTATTGCTACCACCTCCTTTATTTGTATCCTTGCACCATGTTTTTTATTTTGGATGATGAATTTAACTACTAATACTAGTGGATAAGTATTATTTGTGGAAATTAATTGACACAAACATTCTTTGAATGCAGTTATTCTTTTGATCATTGCTCCTCAGACATCAGCTGTGTGGTTCTATTTGGTGCTTGCATAGAAGGAGTTTTACTGCGAGACAAGTAAGTATTTAAAATAATCTGGGGTGAATTCATTGGCAATTTGTTTTTTGTCCTAATTGCTGCAATCTAAAAGAACATTGTTGCCAATGGAAAATATTTTATGGCCATGATAGATTGAATGTAATGGACAAGAATGTTTAGAGGTATTGTTAGGTAATTAGGCTGTTAGGCTTTTTTATATTTGAGATGTTTATGGTTTTGTTATTGCAGATTTGGGGACTCTGTGAAAGGGAACCTTGTTATAGGCACCTTATCATGGCCCTCGCCCTGGGTCATCGTGATTGGCTCATTTTTCTCCTGCTGTGGGGCTGGGCTGCAGAGTCTCACCGGCGCCCCCAGGCTGTTGCAGGCCATTGCACGTGATGGCATTGTACCATTCTTAGAGGTAGGTGGCAGCAAACAGTGTCAACACGAGTTGAAGGGGATGTTGGGAAAAGAATCCCATCTCATATTTTTGCATTTGTGTTAACAGGTGTTCGGTCATGGGAAAGCTAACGGAGAGCCCACCTGGGCTCTGCTCCTCACAGCTGGGATCTGTGAGATTGGGATTATCATTGCCTCATTGGATGCCGTGGCCCCTATTCTTTCAATGTCAGTATCTGCCTGGGCCATAAATAAATGTGTACACGTACACAACGTACATATATATATATTATAGTTGTGGAGAACATTAAAATTGTTTGGACAAAGATTACAACAAAAGCATCTCATACATATTTAATCTAAGAGCTGATATTCATCATATCAAACACATTTCCTGTTTTTTTTGTGGAAAAATCATGTTTATATATATATATGTTTATATACTGTCTTCCATTGCAAAAACACATGACCCCTGTGCTTCTCATTTGCTTTGCAGGTTTTTTCTTATGTGTTACCTGTTTGTCAACTTGGCCTGTGCTGTTCAAACCCTGCTGCGAACACCAAACTGGAGACCACGCTTCAAATATTATCATTGGTGAGTGGTATTTTCTGCACTGCATTACTTTACCCTAACAATGGGTATGTTGGAAGTATCAGTGTCTTGGCAGCAAGAAACCCTCTGATAAAAATGACATGGTCTGGTCAATTACAAGTTGATTAAAGAAAAATATGTCTTTATAATGGTGCCTGGAGACATGTCCTGATACTGGAAGACCTAAATTATTATACATTTATAAATAATAGTTAAATTATTATGATTATAAATCTTTATTGTCTACAATTGTAGTAATTTGTATTTTTCTTGCAGGACTCTCTCCTTCCTGGGAATGAGTTTGTGTCTTGCCATCATGTTTATTTCCTCTTGGTATTACGCTATTGTTGCCATGGCTATTGCTGGTTGCATCTACAAATACATTGAATACAGAGGGTAAGACTTAAGGTTCTTTGGGTTCAATGTCTTTTCGTTGTGACGGGATAATAACATTTTGTCCATGGTCAATGTCAGTGCGGAGAAGGAATGGGGTGATGGGATTCGTGGTCTGTCCCTCAATGCAGCTCGCTACGCACTGGTCCGCCTTGAAGAAGCTCCACCACACACCAAGAACTGGAGGTATGTGATTATTGTTGAGACGATAGGTCAAGCAATCCTTCACTGTGCACTGAGGATGACGAGTGCCTGTATGAAATCAACAAACCTCATGATGTGAAAACTAATACAACAACTGGTACACTGACTTCTTCTTCTGTTTTTGGTTCCTGTTGAGAGTAATTGTTTTTGTACGGTTTCCTGCAGACCTCAGGTGTTGGTGCTTTTGAACCTGGATTCTGATCATGCAGTGAAGCACCCTCGCCTGCTGTCCTTCTCCACTCAGTTGAAGGCAGGAAAAGGCCTGACCATCGTTGGACATATCTTAGAGGGAACATTTCTTACCAGAGAAGCAGAATCCAAGAAGGCTGAGCAGGTCAGGAGCAGCAACACCAACACAGATCAATTGCAAAACTTCCAGTTGATCATTTGTAAGCACTCAAAATGTAGCACTTATTTCTTTAGTAATTACCTCTGAGGATTTAAAAGAAACATTTAATCACTTAGTTAGGTTTTCTGAGAAAATGATTACTTGCTTTTTTAGGAACTGTCAGCACTCATTTGTTATTTAAAATCACTGGATCAGTTCAAATCAATTCCATGACATTCGCTATCAAGCCATTTTTCGTACATCTTTCAGGTTGACTCTTACCCCATTGTCTTAACACTTAATATTTTGTGTCCAGAACATTAAGTCTTCCATGTCGGCTGAGCGGACAAAGGGTTTCTGCCACGTTGTGGTGTCGTCAAACCTCAGAGACGGCATGTCTCACCTCATCCAGTCAGCAGGCCTCGGTGGCATGAATCACAACACAGTCCTGATGGCCTGGCCTGGAACGTGGAGACAGTCCAATGACCCACAGTCATGGAAGAACTTCATAGGTATTTTTCTGGAACATTTATCTGTATTTGGATGTGACTATATTATTCAGTGGATCTCATTGATAGTCTTCTGTTCTTGATGATTTAAACACTTGCTTTTTCTCCCTGTCTTTCACACATGAAATTTATCCAGAGACAGTAAGGGAGACCACAGCAGCCCATCAAGCTCTACTCGTGGCCAAGAACATAGACAGCTTTCCCACCAACCAGGACCGCCTGGGGGAGGGCACCATTGATGTGTGGTGGGTTGTCCACGATGGTGGCCTCCTGATGCTGCTGCCTTTCCTGCTGCGGCAAAACAAGGTCAATGTCCAAATTTGGTCCTGATGAATATTTCTTCCAAGTATTTCTTGTGTTACCCTTAAATGACAGTCTCTATTAATGTCTCTGTTGGTCTCGCGTCTCTTTCAGTGACCTAAACCATGTCCTGTCTTTTTTTTTTCTACAATATCCATGACGTTTAAATGCTGTACTAACAATGTAATATGTTACCAGGTGTGGAAGAAATGCAAAATGCGCATCTTTACTGTGGCCCAGATGGATGACAACAGCATCCAAATGAAAAAGGATCTGCAGATGTTCCTGTATCACCTGCGGTTGAACGCAGAGGTGGAAGTGGTGGAAATGGTGAGAGAATTTTGTTTCATGTGGAAGTGTTGTGAAGGGACCTTTTGGGGGCACAGCAGGCCAAATGACTGCATATTTAATTCTTTGTATTACTGCCCTCATTTGAATAATTTTAAAATTTGTTGTCTTATTTAAATTATTTATTTGGGTTGGACTGTCCATTTTTTGGGAATCACAGAGCTTTATATAAAATTCAAGTATTCAAGTAGTCAGTGACATACTATGAGTATGTAATCATGGCTACTGCAACAAAAAAAATGTGTATGTACTATGGAAAATGTTAACCGAAAAGTCTGATATACATTGTGAAATGTATACTATTTCTTGTTTCCAGGTTTATTAGGTTGTGGGTATTTTTTTTTCTTTGTGATTTTGTGTTATGATTTTACTAGAGAGAATTCTTTGAGTGTTTGTGTTTCTTCTGGTGCTTGATGGATGGTTGTTTTCTCGACAGCACGATAACGACATCTCAGCCTTTACTTATGAGAAGACACTGGTGATGGAGCAGAGGTCTCAGATGCTCAAACAGATGCAACTGTCAAGGACGGAGAGAGAGAGAGAGGTATGAAATATTTATGAAGCAGAGCACAACTCTGCACTCACAGGCCTCTTTTTTTTACATCTTGTATGGTTTTATCGCATTTTGCACAAAAAAAAGTCTATCAGTCACTGGGAATGCACAAAATGCAATATTTCACAACTGGGCCGTTTCCCTGTTCACTCCCCGTCGTCTGTCATGGACCACACCACATGGTTCAGATTCAAAGTATCACGGATGAATCGCGTAGTTCAATCCGGAGGAAGAATCATGGCGCTGCAGAGGACGTGAGCCTCAGCCGGCAGTCCTCAACAGTACAGGAGGACGCTCTGGAGGACGAGGTAGCAATGTCGTATCCTCGTGTCCATCACTGCTAGAGCAGACGGCCCATTTTCACAAAGCTTTGCAAAGGTCTTTTTGGTGATCTTAAATCTATGTTTTAGATAAATTAAATGACATCACACAGACACAAATAAGTTTAATATAAATGTGTATAAAATATGTATATTTTGCATTTATACATGGACTGACCCAGTCATTTTTATAAAGTCAAAGCAATTATGATTTGTGCCATTTATTTGCAAAAGATTTAATTGGTTTTGTAAAACATTTTCATATTCACAAATGAACTAAAAACATTAAAAACAGTGTAAGTAAGTGGTCAGTGCACTGTCCTAATCTGACTCAGCTGTCTAAACTCACTACTGTGATGTCATGGTGGAGCTGAAAATAGTCCGCTTTGAATTTTTTGAATTAATAAAGTGGATGCGTGTCTTGCAAACTTTCATAACAACCTTACAGTTAAACCAAATTGACACCTGCTTTGTGAATATCAGCCAGTTGCATCCTGTGTCCCGATCCATCTTCATAAGTTTACTTTAAATTCACCCTGCGTCATCCAATACCTCTGAAACACACTTGAAAGGACTTGACAGTATTCATTCAGAAAGTGTGAAACTGCTCTGATATTTGCATCATGACATTCTAATGTGAAACACATTTAGAACCAAAGAAACCTGTTTGTATTTAACATAAGGGCTTTTCTATCTAAAGACAACAAAACTAATTACAGGGCTATAGAATTTGTGACAGCAGCTAAACAGTTTCACACTCAGACTGTGTCAAGATGGAGATACTGTCCTGTCTTTTCTTTTGTTTCCTTTTAACATTTTTACTTTTTTCATAATTCCATTTCGTACGTAGCTAACCTCTTGTCACTTACCCTTTTAAACTTTAAAACTGCAGTAGAACCTGAGCAACAAACAAAAATTAGTGCATGTTCTTGAAGCTTTCGGTTATGATAAAGTTAGGTGAACATTTGCACAGTATTTTAGCGCTACCAAGCGGTAGTTAGTGTCATTGCACTCGGTGTTATCGAAACAAAAAGAAGCTTTTAAGTGGTTGAATATTTTATCCACAGCTCTAAGTTATATCATGTACTGTACATACAAGCATGTGATCTGAACTTCCATAGGTTTTAACTGTAAACAGGATGTTGTCACCCCTCCACCTCTGCTTGTTTTCTATTTCTCTGCATTTCCATCTGTTGTTATTATTTGACTTTTTTTTTTTTTTTAGAACCGTCAAAGGTTGTTGTTGTTTTTTTTTTTTTTTTTTTTCTTTGTTGTTTTTGTGTTTCATCTCACATCACTCCTTCTAGGCTCAGCTCATTCATGACCGAAACACAGCATCTCATGGCACAATAAACGACAGGGCTGAGGCTGGACC
>JAFBJS010006642.1:0-22787 GCA_016785265.1 Paraplagusia blochii
AATAGTGGGGTGGGCTCCCGTGGGGGGCGCGGTGCAATGCTGAGGGGGCGCGTGTGACCCTGGGGAACATGCGTTTTTTCCACCGTACTACAATAAAGTGTAATTGCACATCCTTGTAAGTTGAACTATATCTCTTTCTTTTTGTTTTCTTTATGTTAACAAGGATACGATGTTATACAGAGGTGTAGCTAGAACTATTTTATAGACAAATGCTATTATTTATAGTTGCAGCGCAGGGTGGGTGGTGGGGAGGCGGGCGCGAATTGTTTTCTTTTTGCCACAGAGGGCGAGCAAGAACTTAGGTGATCAAGTCAACCATGGAAAATAAAAACTCTTCTGAGCTGTTTTTGTTGTTATCATCTAGACTAATATAGTGTGTTTTTTTTCAAGCAACCTACTGTTTACTGTTATTTAATCAAAACCAACAATTTTCAGCCACCAAGAAAATGAAACTTTTGGAGAAACAAAGATGATTTGCATCAGTCATATGATCCAGGTGCCTCTCCATCTCCATCTCCGTCTTTCACTCACACATGAGACGATAAATCTCCCATCCTCTCCACACCAGCTCACATAACAGACTTTTCAGTCCAGATATACTTTACAGTTCCCACTCCCTGCTCCCCAGAGACACATCCAGCGGAGTAAACTGGAGACACTCTTGCTCAGGTCCTCGATGCTCAGAGCTGGAGCAGCGGCGAAGGCAGGGGGGGGTTGTTTGGTTTCCACTGTTTGAGAATTCGAGCTCCTCAGTGAGCAGTTCCTCCTCATAAATATTTCACACAACGCACCAGTAAGATCAAAGCAAACTTGGCTGTTGTATTGTTATGAATCTGAGGGAACATCTGAATACTCCCTTCTGCTCCTCCAGTGTAAACATGAGTGATTTCCAAGGTGCCTTTAGTATTTCAGTTTTTCTAACTCTAAACTTCTCAGTGTGAAGACCATTTGTCCACAGCAAAGGTGCACGAGTTCTTTACAGACATTAACATTAGCATTAATTTTGTCAGAGTTTTTGGGGCCATAACACATATCAAGCACAATATCTGATAAATAATTTAACAAATAGTAAAAAAAAAAAAAATCATGTTAATTACTATTAACATTCTTTAAACAAATGAGGGAAAGTACTAATTTTAATGACTTGGGGCTTGGCCCCTTCCTTTGGGAACTTATGGAAATAACTTTGGACAAACACGTCTTTTCCTGTTGTCTTTCACATGAAAATAGTGGCCCAAACTTCTCAATATAGTGTAGATTTTTATTTTGTTTGTTCACTTTTGAATAAAAAATGGACAAGGTTTATTTAACCCACACAGGTTGAAATTATGATACGGAAAAATAAGAGTGTCATCTGCATAGAAAAACACTAAATAAACGAAAAAAAAAAAGCATTAAGTTTGACATGTGCAAAAATAAACGACTATTCTAACTATCTCCACTAAGTATTTTGGATTTCCCAAAAGCCTGGCTTCATCATAACCACATAACAAGACAAAACATCTTTTTATAGCTTCACATAAAGCTTTTATTGTCTTCACCACAGACAGACGACTCTGCACTTTATCTCTGTCTTTGTTGTTATAATAAAGCCTGGATCACAGGAGACCTATTGCACATGGATTTGTTTACCTGTATTATGTAAGATCAGTCTGAGCACGTCAGTCAGGATTTCTGTGCCTTCTAGTATCTGTTTGCACTTGATAATGTGTATGAGTGCGTGTTTGGGCACATGATGCTGACAATACTGGGAGGAACACACTGTACTGCAGCACTCTGCTGAGCCACATCCTGGTGAGGAATGACTTGACATTATTTTAACATCCTCATGTTTTTTTTTTTTTTACACTGGCAACAACAAAAAAAGCATAGCACGGACCATTGTTGTTTCCTAAGGTCGTGACCCTAAGGTGGGTCCCAAAAATTTTTTGAGGGATCTCTCACACCATGTTTCCGAGTTCAATTACCGTAATTTCCGGACTATAAGCCGCACCCAATATATTATATAGGGAGAAACATTTTTGTACATACATTTTGCATTTTCCATGATGAGGGTCAGTTTATGCTAATTTTATTCATTTAGAAAGTGCGTTACCGTACGTTTAACTTCTTCTCCTTCTATGGTGTTTATTGGCGGTTGTGACTTGCGTCTTCCTCGACACCACCTGTCTCACTCTTACCTTTTCTGCTCAAGCAGTTAGAAAAAATGCACACATTAGCCCCATCTCTGCATAATCCGCAGGGTTGAAATTGTGTGACAAAAGTTGCGGCTTATAGTCCGGAAATTACGGTAATTGTTTTTAACTTTTTAATCCGTGTAGGTTCTTAGTCATCCAGGTCATTGAATCCAGAATCCCAAAAATTACTTGGAGGTCATATGGATATAGTAGGGTTCTTGAAGAAGTCTC
The DNA here is from genome assembly GCA_016785265.1 of Paraplagusia blochii. Taxonomy (NCBI): domain Eukaryota; kingdom Metazoa; phylum Chordata; class Actinopteri; order Pleuronectiformes; family Cynoglossidae; genus Paraplagusia; species Paraplagusia blochii. The sequence continues at coordinate 2,409 of JAFBJS010006642.1, forward strand.
ACCTCTCATCCAAGAGGCTTCTTCAGTTCTAACCAGTTGCACAGGAGTTCTGGTATTTAACTGTAAACCTTGGCTTTTTTAACAAATAAAGTTGAAGTTAAAGTGGCTGAATACCAGAGAAAGGAGGTCATTGCAGAAAACAAAAACTAATAAGGGAGATCACACTGTATTCCAGGTGTGAATAGTGGGTGAATTCTGTAGTTAAACACAACTCTAACAATTTTGCAGATCGTGTCACATTTATCCGATTTTACCTTTATAACTGTCCTAAAACACTTTGTCCAAATATACGTACAACGTATCGGTAAACACTTTGTGACCCTCGGGAAACATTTTTCCATTTTCCAGGATTGTTTGTAACATTCCTTTAAGTAGAGTCTGTACTCAACATGTGTTTCTAGTAAATATAACCATGACACTTGTATTTCACAATTAATAACTATACATTTAAAGAACAGAGAGATGAGAGATGACAACCTTTTCAAATTGAGGGTTTCAAACTTGCGGCCCGCAGGCCATCCACTCCCTATGAAATTATATTTTGTGGCCCCCATCTTGAAATTAATGTTTGTTTTCAAAACCTCTTTTGACACTGTGACTTTAACTAGCTGTGGTCAAATCCGTTGTACCCACACATTTTCTTTGCGATAAAAGGGTTACCATCAGGTTACAAATGTTTTTTTCGATCTGGTTACCAAGTTTCGCCTGATTCCAGGTCTTGTCTGCAGATTCAAGTATCTAATAGTACATTTATATTGTGGTTGTTCACACTCTGAATCACAGGGGTTGTTGGTTCAGAGCTCATGTATTATGTTCTCACACTGTACAATCAGATGGCCTGGTCCGGGTGGACTGATCACACTGTACGATCAAACACAACACGTCTGACTCCTATAGCCAGACATGGAAAAGAAAAAAGTGATGATGACGTACATGGGCAATAAAATGTCTTGGCAGCAGGGTTATCATCGTTAACGAAAACAAAACAAAAAACGAAAACGATCACTGAAAAAAACTCTTCGTTAACTGAAACTAACTAAAACGATCGATAAATAAAAAAAACTATAACTAACTAAAATGAAAATGGTTCCTAACAAAACTAACTGAAACGAACTGAAATTAGAAATTAACTACCCTTCGTTTTCGTCTTTGTTCGAACTAAACTAAAACTAAACATTTTGGACAAAACTAAAACTAACTAAGACTAAATTAGTTGCTTTTACGAATAACTAAAACTAATGTGCTAAACGGCAAAACTAACTGAAATGAAACTACACTGAAAAATCCAAAACTATTATAACCCTGCTTGGCAGACATGGTCAGTCTGTTTTTTTTTTTTTTTTCAGTTCTGCCATGCTGCTCTGTGTTGTTTACTTTTTTTTTTTTTTTTCCACTTGTTTTCTCCTTTATATCCATGTTTAATCTATATTTGCGGTTTGGCCGGCTGAGGTAAAAATCGTAGCAAACGCAACAGGATGTCAAACATGCTTGATTTTTAGTCACTTGAGGGGATAATTGCAAATCACACAACTCATACCCCAACAAACATGCCCGATCGACGATCATCGCACGACTTAAAAAAAAAATCCCATCAAAATCGATGGCCTTAACGAGGGCTGCTGTTGAATGGAATAAACTCATATGTTGAAGCCCCACTGAATAATGTTCTTCCCTCTACCTATCAGTGACATGGAACAGTACTGTTTGTTTTATTTACAAGAAAGTCGAGCTGTCCACCCGTGCTGACAAAGTGTCAAAAAAAAGCACCTAATTATCAGCAGATTTATCCTTCAGCTGTATTCCTCAGTGTTGCTGCACTACCGTTAATGCCTCGGCGCCTGCACAGTGATAGGTAGATAGTTTCCAGCTGTGTCAAAAAAAATGACATTTTCTGACAAATTGCTGACATTCAACTGCCGGAAGGAACTGTTTGTGTTTTGGGGGATTGTTGCGAACTTGCTCTTGTGAATACCTTCTAGTGGTGACTGGTGTTGGACAGAATTCTTTAGAACAATAGTTAGGAAATACAGCATGTGGCAACAGTGTTTCACATTCACCAGATAGCTATAGAGATTGGGGACAGTAGAAAGTATTGGGTCTCAACAGGTCTCACTTTGGGACCCACATTTTCCTGTGGTCATTAAATTGCGACCCACAAACGCAGCATTTAAAACAAGCATATTAATGTTATTAAAAAAAAACAAAACACTTCTTTTAACATACTCATTTTATTCAGTGCATAACAGCATTAATTTAACCTTATTTTCTCTTTGCTGTCTTGTCTCACTGCAACAACCGTTAATCGTGTGATAGTTACCACGGTAACCGAACGAGGGGGCTGCACGTGCCTGACGTGTGCTTTTCAAAATAAGAGATTTTCTAAAATAAAACACATGCTGCACAGCAGATTCACAATAATTATCTGTTTATTGACCAGCTGTTTGGGACCCATTCAGAATGGGCCCGCGACCCACTTTTGGGTCGGGACCCACCAGTTGAGAACCACTGGTGTAGAGGACAGTGTAAGTAAGGGAGGAAAAAGTGAGAGGAAAAGAATTGAAATGGATATTTGTGTTATTATGAAGAGAAGTAAAGGTGAGACACACCTGGCACGACTAGTACAGATATATTTTCAATATAAGTACAATTACACGACGTCTCTTCATCATTATCAGTGAAACTAATTAAATATAAACCTGTCATTTTTATCGTTCCTATCATTGACACAATAATTAATTCTGGATATAATTATTTTGTTTTCGTTCACTTTATCTCGTGTTTCAATTGTGACTGGGGATACGTTAGTAAAACTGTGGCAGCTGGTGTGTTGACGACTGCTAAGGAGGGGCAAAGTGTCACTGACAACAGTGACATTAGGGATGTGAATACTAAAAATAATTATTGATGATGATAATGATGATCAGGGATGTTGGATATTAGCATTTGCCATGATGATATTGTCCAAACACTTAATTTCTGATACCAATATTAACCGATACCGATATATGCAGGTGATTTCCCCGAATCATTGTGAGCCCTAACAAAATGTATTCTTTAAATAACTGTAGGCCAGAAAAAGACCTACTTATAGTTAGTTAGTTAGTTATACTTATAGAAAAATTTATTTTTTACAATTTTTGTCTGAAACAGACCTATGATTCTTTGTGCAGCATTTGATGTAAACAATGTGTTGGACAGGATGACTTTCAAGAAATAATGATTAACATTAGGGCTGGGTTAAAAAAAATGATTAATCAATTTTTTTTTTGTTAATAGGACGATATCGATCCATAATTCCAAAAATCTATCTTTTTTTCCTTCTTTTCCCAACAACTTTACGTGAACTCATGCACCACAGGTGATTACGTATTTACGTAGTTACGTGTGAGTTAACACACTCGCACGTAAAACAAATGTAAAAACAACCTGGCACTAAAATCTAAAATCTGCCTTGTAATTTTGGGTAAATTTAAGGCATGTTAAATAAAAAAATGCATGATGGATTAATATGACTGCCTTAAGTAAATTTGTGATGGAAATAAATGTAAAAAAATACATTTTTATTAGCAAATTGATTACGTTTCAATTTTAGCTCTGATTCTTCTGAGAATAACGTTGGTACCGAACTATAATTGATATGACAAAAACTGAATCAAAAACCGAAGCGAATCGTGAATTAAATCGAATCGAACCCTTGTGAATCGAATCGAATCGAGAAAATTTGAATCAATACCCAGCCCTAATTAACATTATAAACTGGGCTTATTCAGCCACCATAACAATAGTCAATATAAATGGGAACAGATAGAAACAGCTGCAGTATAAGAGTAAAAAGACCTCTTTAATGAGAGAAAAAACATTTCAGCATCGTCACAATGTAAACAACTCTTCTCGTTGATGACATGAGAGACGACACTGAACGGCGCTTCACTGGCAAATGTCCCTGAAATACTTATTACTAATACAATTAGTTCTGACATAGGACAGCTCCAGATTGTCCACACATTTATAACGGCTGGTTCTCCAGGACAATTAGCTCCATAATGTTTGTCTGATCTCTTTTGCTCTGGGTTGTTCTTTTATGTGTTTAACTTTGACTCTTTGAGAGACAGCTACGTTGTTTCACTGAGTCCATTCCTGGTTTTTTTTTGTTTTTTATTCACTTTGCTGCATAAAAACGCCTCGTGATTAAGCCTTAAAATCTTTTCCCCCACCCTCACATGACCAGCTCTTTGGAGTCATTACAAATTACACTTTTCTTACCCTTAATAAATTCCGGATCACGGACATTTAATGTAGCATCGAGCATTGTTGTTGTGCCTTTAATTGTGGTTTGATTTATCATTTATCACGTGCCGGGTCAAAGTGTTAGGACCTCATGAGGAAGTTTTTGCGGAGACATATTTACGGAGACTGCCGCTTTGCAGCATGGGATTTGAATATCAGTGGAAAAACTGATACCAATACACTCCAATATGAAATACTATCGGGCCAATAGTATTGGTGGATTGATATTATCGGCTATCTCTAATGATGATTATGATCAAGCCCATTAGTTTTCAATAAGCTGTTGTATTCTGACTTAATTTGAAGTAACATTTCTTTATTTTTTTTTGGTTCCGATCCTTGATGCAGTTCAAATTTTTCCCAAATATCATGGTCATGACTGCACTAGACAATTGAGTGTGAAAGTTAACATGTTACTACGCTAGCAAAGAGCATTTGTGTGTCAGTCTTCATGCGTGTAACTCTGTTCATCCTTTCTTCATCTTTATATTCAACATGTGTTACCTGTTTTCCAAAAGCTCACTGTGCTTCTGAATGAAGATGATTTTGAGTTTTTATTGACTCCCTCCGGATGGAGCACAGTTCCTGACCCCACTTCCTGTTGTTGTTGTTGTTGACAGACAGACAGACAGACAGACAGAGAGTCGGGCCTGAGGCTCCAGGCACCAGACACTGCCTGGAGGAACTTTCCGGCACTGTTGCCTCACAACCACTTGATCTGTCGTTGAAACATGTTTTAGCCTGATGTAATGTTTCTGGACCATAAGGTCAGAACCTGAGCTGGAGACAATGACCGGGACATTTTAGGCAGGGCAACACATTTGTTATTAACTTGTCAATATATATAAAAAAAAATCTTGTGTCCAGTGTAAAGCTTTATGGCTGAGTCTGACTTAAAGGTCAGGTAACATTCTATGTCACTGTGGTACTATACATTGTCCAGCCCCTCTAGGACAGACGTGGACGATTTTGACTCACTGCATTGGTTCCCTAAAAGTTTTCCACGGTGCCCAGTTTAGGAGCAGATGTATGTGTTATATGTGTGAAAATCTTGAATAAAGGCTAAAATACAAAAAATTTTAACCTATTCCATAATATTTATCACGTAAATTACAGCTTTGCATGAATGTCCTATACATTAATAGTATAATTTGGACATGTTTGGGGGATGAGATCAAAGAGCCAAACAGGGCATTCATTTTCCAGCGTCTGGTCTTGGATCTAACGATGTTGCAATGTCAGAATTTCCGGTCAATTCCAAGTCCTGTGACGCCAGGACAGTATTACTATTTTGGACAAACCCAGCAACATTACAGCAACTTAAAAAAAAAAAAAAAATTCTACAATGCTGTCTTTATAGGGATCTGCAAATGCATCAATCTCAGGATCACAAGTAATGACACAATGACAAATGACAGTCATTTTCTGATGCTTATGTATTGAAGTATTGAACATAAGTTTTCTAGATACACCAATGACATAATCCCTAATCCCATATTTTTTTTATATTTTCTGTGCAGGCTCCCACCAGACTCAACCTGCAGCTCGTTTGACAGCAGACCAGAGAAGAACGGTGGTCATCAGCCTCCTCGCACTCAGCTCTATGGATGCTATGACCTGGATGATCTGGACGTCGCTTGGCTGGAGGTTGTCAACCAGGAGTTCCGACAAATGGGTGAGTAGTAGTGGCAGTGGTGGCATAGCTTGCATCTCCAAGGCTTTAGGTTCCAGTCCACGTGCTCTGGTCATAGCACTGTCCTGACCCACAAAACTTCACGTGGGATCACCACCCACAGGAAGGCTCACAGAGGAGCAGTGTGATTTGGGTGGCAGTTGTAGAGACTGCAGCCACTCTGTCCTAGTAACAGATACTGGAATGGAAACTCAATGTTATTGTTAAATAGGCACAAAAAAAACCATCAACAAAGTGAACAGTGGGCAACTTTGAGCAACCAGGGAGCAGTGGATGGGTACGGCGCCATGCTAAGTGGACCTCAGTGGTAACTTGGCAGCTGGTGGTCTCGAACCTGAAACCCTGCAGACCCAAGGTTGGTTCCTTAGCCACTAAGCCACCACTCCCCCCCATAAGAAAATGAAAATGAAAACGAATGAATAATAGTCATTGTTAGTGAATAAATAGTCAAACTCCAGATTTGTTATTATGATTATATTATTAAGTTTTATTTAATCCCATTTCATTAATACAACACATGCTATTTGTTACAACATTGCACTTTGTTCCTATTTTTCTTTACCAATTAACTCGAACGACCCTTTTTTATTATAAGAAATATAAAATATCACAATTGTGTTGGTGTACATTAGAGATATGTGTTATTCATTGCCTTTAAATTATCCATAAATGTAGAGAGTTTTTTTTTTTATTTTTTTTTTTCATCAGCATATTTTTATCTGGGCTCGTACTCTCTCTCTCTCTCTTTTTCATCTAGTTCATCACAGCTTCTAATTTCTTGCCTCAGTGACGGCTGCAGACCTCTGAGTTCTGTCACACCTTCTCCATTGTGTCCTATATTATATCAGCCTCTCTTAGATAAAACAGTAATTGTGTTCCTGCCGGCGTTCAGCAGTTATTTCTGGTGCACGGTATCCATAAATCACAGAGTAGTTAGAACGAAAAAAAAACATGTTTGACTCGCCTTCCAGAAGCCAGAAACAGTCTGGATGAAATGGTTTCAGCAGATGAAAATTGAATGCATCTCCAAGAAGGACGATCAAAATCCAGAATTTATTACTTTTATTAGTAATGCACTGATGCACTGATCGAGCAATTGAATAAAATCTAAATCTAAAGTATCCCAGGGCGCTGTTCCCTTTTTCTTCTCCTTTTCCACGTAGGTGTGTTTATCACAGTGTCTGCCGTCAGCTGTCATGTGTGCCAACATTGACGCAAACGCGCAAGATCGGTAAAACGCACCAAAAGCGCAGAGAGACCAGGAACAGACACACACTTCTGCGTCATTTCTTAACGATGCCTTCCTTCCCTATTGTGTGTTCTTGTTCGGCTCACGATGTAAATGTCACATCAGATCAACGTCTAACTCGGCTCTCCGCTGCCTTCAAATCAACTCCAGAATCAAAAAACAAGCGCTGCCACTTGGCTCCGGTTCACAATCCTATCTGTTTTGTATTCCCTGAGTCCTACTCGGATTTTTTTTTTCTTCGCCGGCATCATGAAGTTGCACAGTGCACACTTTAGAGTGTAAAAATCAATAGAGTGAGTTTCGGCAGAGACACATGGCTGTCATCAGAGAGCCAAGAAGAAAACTAAAGGCAGTCCCATCATTTGGAATCGCATCCGATGTCGACACCGTCCTCAGTTACCTCATCTGGAATACGCCCTATTTCAACAGAAGGAAAAAAAAGAAAATAGAGACAGAGGGCAGCATCACTACAACGTGGATGAAGTCATTTTGTTCTTGTGGTTGCCTCGTGACTAAATCCCGGGGGCCGGATGCACCCCGTTGAGATTTTTCAATGGGGGCCACTGGCCTTTTGAGATTTTCTTTAGGAGAGACAAGGATGGACAGGATCAGGAATGAGGTCATTAGAGGGACAACACAGACAGAAAGCTTTGGAGACAGATTTAGATGGTTTGGACATGTTCAGAGGAGGGACAGTTATATTGGGAGAAGAAGATGGAGCTACCAGGTAGGAGACAAAGATGAGATTTATGGATGCAGTGAGGGAGGACATGGAGGTAGTTGGAGTTGAGGAAATAGAGGACAGGGTGAAAGACGAAGAATTTGTATGTAATTTGTACAGTAGATCAGAAACGCTATCAGAAATTAGGATTTTAGGTTTTATTAATGACTTTTACACGCCATTTATCTTACGTCAACAAACGCTCTCTCTGCTCCTGACTCAGACTAGGTCCCCATGTCCAATTCTGGGACCGATCGTGGCCCATCAGTCAAAAAGTTTGTCGATTTCTGTTCTAAAAGGAAAACAACAAATAAATCATCAAACTTTTTAACCTAATATATAACATGATGAGCCAAGAAAGGTTATAAAAAGTTATTTAATTTTTCTTTTTTTACAAAAACATAATTGCACACGTATAGGATTGTGTGACAAATTAAAATTAATGGGATCCATTAATGAGTTAAATTTTGGGGGACGGAAATAATCATTATCAAAAAGAGGCCAACTTTAACAGAGTGAGTTAAAGTAGTTGACTGTAAGAGCATCTGGTGTTGTTTATTGATAATTGAAGTGCTAAGCAACATTGATTTTTTTTGTAAGAAAAAATATCCTAACTAAGATATTCCAAAATTTTGTTCACAATACACAAAATACAAAAAAAGAAACCCAAAATATTCTGCAGGATATTGTTCAATAATTAAGTAAAACTTTGTAGCAAAAATCTTTTTTTTATGGTGTTAGAGTTAAAATAATTCTGGAAAATAATTAAAATATTTCTAATCTATTTTACATTTGATGTAAAATATGCACTAACTCTGAGGCTGTCATTTCACTGTTACCGTACATAATATTGAATTAACAGTAGATAATTTCATGTACAGTGTTTTTCCAGTACAGTACATAATACATGTTCCTGTTTTATCGACATTTTCATGTCATAAAAGTTAAATGTTTCTGCTTTCGGCCTCGTTCTGCTCATTCTGCGGCTTTGAAATCTTCACCTATAAAGCCAAGTCAGTATTTCATCAACTATTAAACAGCCTTAAAGCAAGGTATCACTTGAGATGCAAATGCAAAAGGAGGAATTCCAGTGTTCACACCGTTTGGCTGTGAAGTGAACTAAGCTCTGGGCAAGAAGTTCAGTCCAGAATATTGTAGCTGTAAATGGATTTTTATTAGGGATGAAAGTCCCTTTTTTTTTGTTTTTTTTTTTTTTGTTCTGCTTAAACAGAGACTTTACTCCCACATCCTGCAGCTACACTGTTCAGCCGTATCATTTTCTGGGCTTGTACAGAATAACACAAACAGATAGTGACCCTGTTAACAGTGAATGCAAAGAAAGAGCCGAGTGTATTTTTAACAATTTCTTCAGTCTCCTGGGCCAGATATAACTGTGTAAATTGGCTCGAGCATTTTGAGGCGTCATCCTGTAGCTCTTGACCCTGTTGTGGAGAAGTGGGTGAAGCTTTGTGACAACCGTGGAGCCAAAAAATTGCTTCAGATAGAAGTCAATCCTGAAAAAAATCCTGAAAAACTCACTTTTTTTTTTTATGACTGTAAACTTCCAGCCCTGCCAGAGCTTGATGAGCTGACCATGGAGTGCGTCCTGGTGGAGCTGGAGAGCGTGTGCGAGGAGAAGATGCAGCAGGCCATCGAGGCAGAGGAAGGTCTCGGCATCGAGTACGACGAGGATGTGGTCTGCGACGTCTGCAGATCGCCTGAGGGGGAAGACGGCAACGAGATGGTCTTCTGTGACAAATGCAACGTCTGTGTCCATCAGGTCAGGAGCGGTATCTTTATCTATGAGAATGTCCCGTCAGAAGAACCCGACCTCCACTTACGCTGGGCCGCTCTCTGTTTTCAGGCGTGTTATGGCATCCTGAAGGTGCCCCAGGGGAACTGGCTGTGTCGGACCTGTGCTCTGGGTGTGCAGCCCAAGTGTCTGCTCTGCCCCAAGAGAGGTGGTGCCCTCAAGCCCACCCGCAGTGGAACCAAGTGGGTCCACGTCAGCTGTGCCTTATGGATCCCAGAGGTGAGACTTGGGCAAAGACACAGGGAAAGCCCAACACACAAAATACATGTGCAAAGAGACTTCTCTGCTGTTTGGGACGTGGTAACACCACGACGAGGTGTCTTTAAGATGTGGACCAACTTCAGTTTCTGCAGAAGACAGAAATAATTACTCTAAAGGAAACTGGACATAGTAGATGAGCTTCTTGCATGAGAGGTGGATCTTCAGGAATCCTACTATGTCCAGTTGTCCTTGAAGTAACTATTTTTGGACTTAATGAGAATCTACCCAGACCTTTCTGCAGAAGAATCTTTAGAGGCATTACTCCTCAATAATGTTAGTGAAGTTTATCTGAGGCAAGATTTTACCTATTAAACCTGTCCATTATTTGCTGGTATGAAAAAAGGAAATCTAGTTGTCATTGTACAACTGCCTTAATTTACCAAAAGGAACTTAGTAAAGTTTTATCTAATCCAGACATGGGCAAAACTGAGGCTTGGGGGCTGGATGTGCAGTCCGCTGAACTTTTTAATGTGGCCCGCCAAACTTGTCCAAAACATATAATGTATTTGTATCATTATTATACTTCTGCCTTTTTCCCATGACTGTCTTTCCCCAGTAGATGACTTCATAAAGGCTATATATATATATATATGTGTATATATGTGTGTATATATGTATATGTATATTTATATGTATATATGTATATGCATATATGTGTATATATCTGTATATATGTATATGTATATATGTTTATATATCTGTATATATGTATATGTATATTTATATGTATATATGTATATGTATATATGTTTATATATATACACATATATGTATATATGTATAAATATATATATATATTTACATATATATTAGGAATCAAGCATTTTTATGTTTTATACATTACATTTACATGCCATTTATGTCTCTACTCTTGAATCGCCCCGTGTCCAATTTCAAGCCAAAAAGATTGCCAACCTCTGATCTAATCTAATTTAACCTACCTGCACAATTTGTGTGTGTTGTTGGATTATGTATGCACACAAAAACTAATTGTAAAACCCCTTATTTTCCCAAAAACATCCACTTAGGATTTTTGCATTAAAGCTCCAGTTGAATCAAAAGGACAAAAAAAATTGTCTTGGAAATATAGAATCTTCAGAATCGTCATCCTTCTATTTCCTCCTACATGCAATTGCAGTCATAAAAGCAATAAGAAATAGTCTAAAATAACAAGACATTGTTGGCGACTTACATAACTATATTATATATAGTCTTAGTTTGTTTTTAAGTTGGATTTTTTTGTAGTTCCAATTACTACAGGTCTGCCATTGGTTGCAGAAAATAAACACTTTCAGCTGAAAGTATAAGTTCACCAGTTACATAATAGACTGTATAGTCTAATGCAGTGCTTCTCAGTTATTTTCCGTTACCCCCCTAGCAAGAAGAAAACAACCCCCCCACACACTCTCTGTTGCAACGATAAATAACAGCATTTGTCTATAAAATAGTTCTAGCTACACCTCTGCATAACATCGTATCCTTGTTAACAACAAGAAAACAAATAGAAAGAGATATAGTTCAACTTACAAGGATGTGCAATTAAACTTTATTGTAGAACGACGGAAAAAAAAAAGCATGTTTCCCAGGGTCACACTCGCCCCCCCTCAGCATCACACCGTACCACCGCAGAGGGGCCGCCCCACACTTTGAGAAGCACTGGTCTAATGCAATAAATAAATCCTACACCAGTTGGATATTGATTAGTGTTTAACTGCAATTCATTCTGGTTTTTTTTTTCCTCTTGTGTCAGATGCAAACATTAGAAAGCAACTCAGAATATCAGATATATCTCAAAATTATTTGGGATGTGGACAGTAAATCAGTTTTAATTATTTTATTTTTTTTAAACAGCAAATCAGAATCATTTCCACTTATTCTTAACTATACAGGTACTTTTGAGTTTCCTGGAGGCAACTCCTCTGAGGTATCACCACAATTCGTAGCATCACTCACTAAATCGTGTCTGTGGACATAGTGTCTTCCTCCTCCTCCGGCTCCGAGTGTTGTTTGGGTGATTGAATTTCAGTGCAGACCAGCTCTGGAGAGAGAATGACTGCTGTTCAGTTTGCATCAGTGCATACAGCTATTGCCATTGGTGCAGAAAGCCTTTCATCGTACAACTTGACTCGACAAACATGCAAGCATACAGTAAATGTGCACGCGTGGACGCGCACATAAGCAGACTGCTGTCAGATGAGACGTCTGTGCAGTGAAAGACTCAGGGAGAGTGAGCCACCTGAAGGACATGGAACACAAATAGATAGTTATTCCAGGCAACACTTCTGTTGCAATTAAATTAAATTAAATTAAAATGATGTTTCTAAAAGACCGCGGTTCTAAGAGATGTGGTTTTCTGAAATGTAAACAGCTTCATTACTTCAGGTCTCATACAGGTCTTCATGTCTCAAAAGACACAAAAGAGGCCTTACAGCAAAGAAAAGCTCTGTCTCAATAGGAATAGGACAGAAAAACATTCTCCATGAGAGCAAGATGAGTTTCACCTTTAGTCGACCTACATTAAATCATCTTTTGGTCCATTTTTATAGGGAAAAAAAACTGCAATAATATTAGCAGGTTGCTGGCCAAAACTAAAGTTTCTTTTTAAGCAATATGCTACTGAATTTAGCATTTGTCATTTTTTGGCAAGTTTTTTTTTTTTACGTAAAAATTGCTTTAATTTTAAAGCAAAAGTCACTTAAAGTTGCATTTATTCAGTCGTCTTTTTCTGTTACCTGGTCTCAGGGGCAGCAGTCTCCACAACTGCCACCCTTTGAACTGGTTTAGGGTCAAAAAATGAAAATTTGAGTCATCTGTATCCTAAAAAGTCTTTGCTAGACAGAGATTTGAACCATATTTTTTGCCAATCAATTTGGAACAAAAATGTTATTTAACGTTTCGTTTTTACTTTTAAAAAACAACAAACCATTAACTTCAGATAAGCACTTCCAATCCAGAACAAAATATATATATATATTTTTTTTTATATAAGCAAGATAGACTGGACCGTTAAAGTCCACAATGCTGCTACGAACCCTCATGAAAATGACTCCCGACCTCTAAAAGCTCAACGACGAACACCAACTTCTCAGAGTTGATCCAATATTGTGTAACATTAAAAAAAAAATGTGTTGAAGTAAAGGGGAGAAATTAGATTCTGCTAAAATATCAGTACAGATCATAACTCAGGCGACAAAGCTGGAACTAATTCCTGCTCTTGAAAGTGAGAAATATTTAAACACATGATTTTTTTTATGTTTCTCCCTGCAGGGCTTTGAAATCAATGTGTCATTAATACATTGAATTTATGGCATCAGTTATTTTTTATGTTTGTGAAACGAGCCAGTTGGATTTCCTTATGACTGAATAATGGATTTGGCTTTTTTTTTTTTTTTCATTTTTAATTTGTAAAAACTGTGGGTTACAAATTTCCGAGTGTATTTCAACCATGTTCAGCAATGTGTATCCATTCACACTACTGTCAGACATATAAGCTGGGTTTCACACTCATGTCAGCCCTCAGGGTTTTTTTTTTTTTTTTTTTTTTTTCCATTGGTGACGCCTCTCACACCTGTCTCTTATTTAATTTGTAAAAACTGTGGGTTACAAATTTCCGAGTGTGTTTCAACCATGTTCAGCAATGTGTATCCATTCACACTACTGTCAGACATATAAGCTGGGTTTCACACTCATGTCAGCCCTCAGGGTTTTTTTTTTTTTTCCATTGGTGACGCCTCTCACACCTGTGTGTTTTTTTTCCGCCCATCACAATCTTTGGTCTTTGTTTACAGAACAACAAGATGTGAAGCCACTTCTTGTGTCCAGAGACTTCACTGTTTAACAGTCTGTAGACAATGCAAATTGATTCAAGGGGAAACTTTTCCAAGCGTGCAGGCAGGCAGCTGCTCGTTTTTAACTTGACGGGGCCTTGATGATACCTTGAGGAGACGAGTCTCCTCTGAATGTGCCAAATGGCCGCAAAGAAGCCGTTTGTTTGGGGGATTTGAGGGGAAAAAAAGAAAAAAAAAAAAAAAAGATGCTGCCGCGCGCCTTGCACACCTTTAAGTGGTTAGAGGCTGCCGGGGCCTGAGTCTATTCAGCAGCGTGCTCCTCAGTCTCGCAGTGGCTTCTGGCACCTCCAACCTCTTACTTCTAATTGCCTTCTGTCACCCTTGATTGGGCTGATTGTTTTCTTTGCTCTGCTCGCTTTTGTTTTCTCCCTCTACCATGGAGGTGAAAAACAAAGGTAATTTGCATATGAGGTGTTTTGGTGTGTGTGTGTGTGTGTGTTTGCGTACTCACATAATCACGCGAACTTATAAGTTCATATCTGCAACAGATAATGGTTAAAGATGTGCGCAAAAACACACGGAAGCTGATTTTTATTGAACATCTTGTAGGAAAATTCGAAAAAAGGAAATGTTGTGTGTAATTTGTTATTCAGGCAGACCTCCGGATGAATGTGCATGCTCCAACATACCACCCTGCCTGCAGATTGGTGTGTGTATCTGTTTATTTGAGGCTTTCATTTGCCGTTCTCTAATCCAAAGATAGAAAGTCTTGCATTTAAAATGTTCACATTCAACTACAACTTCAGTCTCTGGGCTGTAAAAATCAGGCTGGGCTAGAAAATTTATCCTTAGTTGGTTGTCGTGCTATGTTGCAGCGTCTTTGACAAAGGTGTGGAACTCCGGAGTTTAGTGGTAGATCAAATCCCAGTCAGGGTGGTTGGGTCCTTCCAGAGGGCTCACCACCTGCAGAAAGGGCCGTAAAGGGCTGGAACATTGTGGCTTGTCCGTTTTTCAGGGGTTGCCACAGGGAGTCAACAATTTTGTTAACCCAGGCCCAGACTGATCCGGTATGGAAATCATTTTCTTTCACATCTTTGATTTCGCCCAAAGTTACTCCGGATGCCCTTCCTGACGCAAAAAAAAAGCACTGGTTTGTGTTCCCTAGCGGCTGGTTTGGTAGTCGTGGAGTCTGCTCGGCAGTTAAGGGATAAGCGGCAAAAAATGGATAGCTGGATGGATGGATGGATAAATGGATTGGAGTAGAGCCAGAGAAGCTGGTCAGTAATTAACCACAGGAGCTGTTGGTCGGCAATATAGTTCAAGTCTCTCTATTCAGAGAAATAACCTCACATTTTCATGATTTAATTAAAAACCCCTTCAAAAACTCCTTTACTCTAGACCAGAGGTTGGTCCCAGAAAGGTTCCATGCTGAAGGTGAAAGAAAACACACCACTCGGCGAACTTTTTCTTAGTGCAGACTGAAATGCTTGTCAAGACAAAAATCCAAGAAGTACTGTAGATATTATAACTTATGTCATATTTTTTGATATCCAAAAACAGTTCATTTTATTCATCTTTATTCTTTTATCAGTTGTAACCAGGCCACAGGGGGCAACAGTCTCCTCTACTGCCACCCAAATCGCATTGCATCATTCTGTGAGCTACCTAAGGGTTGTAAGCCACTT
This sequence comes from Paraplagusia blochii, assembly GCA_016785265.1. Lineage (NCBI taxonomy): Eukaryota > Metazoa > Chordata > Actinopteri > Pleuronectiformes > Cynoglossidae > Paraplagusia > Paraplagusia blochii. Next base: position 17,906 of record JAFBJS010006642.1, read on the forward strand.
CCCAATGCAATGTAATGATATTTGGTTCTGAGATATTTAATGGTAGACCCTCTTCTAATTGTCATTGTACCTATTTTAATATCATTGCAAGTGTAAGTGACCTTACAATTTTGACTAGTTTTATTTTAGACCATAGCCTGAAGCCCTATGTAATCATGGGGGTTGTTATAAAATGAAATGCACTATTTTGCATCATTTTCTGCCGACTATTTATTCTATGTTAATATCTATTATGACATGACTGTAAACTATTCTACTCATCTGGTCAACTGTAATGCCCACTACCCGTCTATTTTGCACTAACTATTCCGACTGCAGACCGCAATACGGCAGACTTTATTGTAAACTGTATTGTATTGTTGTGTGTATTGTAATGTTGTGTGTTGTCTGTGCATGGGATAGCGGGGAACGCGATTCCTTCCGATACCCTTGTATGTTCTGTACATGTAAAGGTATTGACAATAATGCTGACCTTGACCCGTGACCTTGACCTGACGAGTTTTCCAAGCAGAAGTCTATTAAATTCGAGTGTATTGAAAATACTGCTGCTTATGGCTAAAAGACAGAAGAAGAACGCACAGATCCTTGGCTGCACCTTTTTACAATTTTGAAGTTTTTGCAGTGAAAACTGCAGAATATCATAGATTTGACAAGCTAGCATTAGAGTGTAAAGATCAATCGCTGTGAGTGTATGCTGTACATGTGCATGCCACTTGTCGTAGGTGTTGTGTGTTGACGCGTGGACAGAAAGCACACCGATCAATTAATTACAGCATTCTGAGACCAGAAATCCGTTTTGCCGTCTTTGGGTTTCCTCCGTGAGGCGATGAAAAGCACCGAACGCCGACAGCGACGCCTTTGTGTGAAGTGTGCTTTCTGTTGACGGCTTGAATGGAGTGAAAATTGACCGCCGCGTCTTTTGGAGCATGCCGCACCGAGGCGTCAATAATAGCACAAAGAGTGAAGGATGTAGACTCTGATACTTTGTGTGGAGAAAAACTTGGAGGCGGAAAATGAAATCAGATAGAAATGCATGCCGATAGAGAAGGAGGGGAGAAGAAGAGGAGAGGAGAGGGGAGGAGGGGAAGAGAGGGAGAGATGTGGGCAACAAAAATCAGTCGTCAGCTTTTTAATTCAAGTGTGAAGGACAAGGAAGCACAAATACAGTATGAGAGATAAAAAAGAGAAGTGTAATGGTTTTGGAAACAGGCGGAGGAAGGAAGGAAGGAAGGAAAGAAGGATAGAAAGATGAAGTGGAGAAATGGCTCTTTTGTGATGAGTACTCACTATTCTGCATGGCTGCTTGGCACAGGTCACTGACTTTTTAGTTGTGTTTGGTGCAGCGGGGGACAGAGCCAGACTGTTGACTGTAGAGGGAGGGATGTAGCGAGGGAGGGAGTCGTCCTCCAATTTCTGCTATCAAAGATGGCTCCAAATGTGCCACAGGCAGCAGAATTCTCTCCAATTAATTTCATGTGATCCCTCATTGTAACTGTCCTCTCCGCCTGGGCGTACGACACTGTGACCACCGGCCCGATAGACAGATCGCGACAGGTCACTCTTGTCCAGTCACGCACATTTCCTGCCTCACTTCTCAAACTTTAATGAATTCTAAACTAATGAACTCGTCGAGGGTCACAGTGAAAGTCCAACCTTAAGAGGTAAAGATGCCAATACGGTCCTTGGAAAAAGGCCAGCTTGCAGATCTTTACCTTCAGCTAGTTCCTCTGCTGTTTGGATGTATTCTTATTATAAAATAATATTTTTCTTCTTTTGGAGGCAAAGGAAGCAAAAATGTATTGTCAGTCATAACCGCGTTTTTTTTTTTTTTCCTGGGCCTTTTGCAGCTGTTGTCTCTGTTTTTTTTTTTCAAGTATCCTGTCAATTTTCCCATCTTTAACCTATCTTTACCTTTATTTTTTCATGAACTATATAAAATTCCACAGATTTGCAAGAATTTGGAACATAACTAACGGTACTGGTTGCATTCTTCCTTTTCCCCAAGAAATGACCAACAAATGATTAAAAGAAACTTTTCCTGCTTTATTGAAAAAAATTCCATAGTGCCCACGCCTGAAGTGTGACTTATTTATTGTTTATTTTCCACTGCTTCAGCATTTTGAGTCCAGAAAAGGCTTCAAAAAGTAATCATAGCGTTGCAGAGGTTTGATTCCCACGGGAAAAAAATCTGCTCCATGGAACGAATAGGAGAATCGTATGGAATCAGAAAACAGGAAACCAGAGAAAGCCATTAAAAAAAGTCTTATTTATCAACTAGACTATTCAGAGCAGTGGTGTGATATACTGTACTGCAAGAAAACATAATTTATATTATTGTAAAATCTTTTTATTTATTACTTAAATCATTCATTTTCATCCTCTGATCTGTTGTTGGGTGTCAGGGTCAGCAGTCTCCACAATTGTACCCCAAACCTGTCAGCTGGTGGATTGGAACCTGAAGCCTTGTGGACGCAAGTCCGCTTCCTGAACCGATAAGCCACCAGTGCTGCCCTTTGGAACAAATTGTCAAACAAAATGATGATAGACATGAGATAATTTTTGTGCAAAACCCAAAGGCAGCATCATCCAAAATTGTATTTTCGATTTTTCCATTTTCTTTATTCCTCCTTTGTGTTTCCCGTAGGTGAGTATCGGCTGCCCGGAGAAGATGGAGCCCATTACCAAGGTGTCCCACATCCCTGCCAGTCGCTGGGCCCTGTCCTGCAGCCTGTGTCGAGAACACACGGGGACCTGCATACAGGTCAGTCGCACAAACAGCTGTCAACAATTGTTGCATTTGTTAAACAACATTGATTTAATTTAATGGACCAAATCGCTAATTGTGTATAGATTCCTACCTTTTTTTTTTTAGAAATGGACTAAATATTCTCTGTAAATCTCAGTTGAGGATTAAAAGGATTCAATTATGAAGTCCATATGAATATAAATGAAGGATTAGCAGCTGTTCTATTTAGCTGTTGGAGCCGTGAAGACAGAGAGAAGAACGTACGAGTGCTGCTACTTTATTTCTTTTCAGTTAAATAGTTCATGAGTTCTTACCAGAATTTGAGGCTCAGTCTGTTTATCTTCTCAATGGACACAGATGTGTTACAAGTTCCACATTTTGTAGCAAAAAAACATGCCTCTGATTGGCAAGTGTCCTCATTTGGACTGTTGGACTCCATATGTGACGACCCAAACCCTGATTTTTTTTTATTCGTGCACTAGTTCATCCATAGATTGTGCCGTTTATTTTTAGTCCTGCATAACTTCCTGTCCAGTGTTCATCTTAGATGTCTCTTGCCACAGAATCATTGTTTTCCATCTCCGGCTTTTCTCTCCATCTTCTACTCTAACTCCAACTACCTCCATCACTATGTCCTCCCTCACTGCATCCATCAATCCCCTCTTTGTCTCCTACCTGGTAGCTCCATCTCTAAAATCATTCTTCCACCAATGTATCCACTGTCCCTCCTCTGAACATGTCCAAAACCATCTCAATCTGGCTTCTCTAGCTTTTTCCCCCAAACCTTCCTGTCTGTGTTGTCCCTCATTCCTGACCACCCTGTCCATCCTACAATAGGCAAGCAGACAGACAAACCCCCCCCACACACACACACACACTGACTACAGCAAATCCTCTTTACAGTCATTAGTCTCAACATCAGTCAGCATTCAACATGTCTCTTCAGTTAAGTGGAGTCCTGAAGTCCCTCATCCTGACGAACAGTAGCACACGCTGCCGCTCAATATTGGAGACGGGGAAAACAAAAGCAATTAGGTCATAGTAACAATAAAAAAAAAGATGGAAAAATGACACAATCAGACAGAGATGCGCAATGATGGCGTTTAAGGCTTTTAGTGTCACACATAGATAATGTTTAGTTTAATTAAAAAAACTTGATTAGTTTTGTCCATTATTTTATCCATTATAGCTCATTACTGTATTTATTGATAGACTAGGAGACCAATGACTGCTGACTCTAATAACTTTACTACTGATAGTAGGCTACTCATTTTTAAAGAAAGAAATAAAACCATTATAAATTGGTAACCATTATGTTTTTTTTTTGTTTTTTCCCGTGCTGTCCCAGAACAACAGAAAAAAAAAATTCTGGTTTTGTTTGTATACAAGCAACATTTTCATTTCATTGCTTTATATGGTTGAAAGCCCTGATTTTGGCAAATTAAGGCTGATAAAAATAAATAGTAATCTTAAAAACATTTTGCAAGGTCTGAATGGGTTTCTACTTTAGACTAACATATTCTATATAAAATTCTTATTTTTGAAATATCAGCAAAAAAAAAAAAAACTTAACAGAATTTCAGTCATTGCAAGCAAATAAGACAATTGTGACATGATTTGGTCATCTAAAGCAGTGGTCTCCAACCACTGGGCTGGAGACCGATACTGGTCCGTGGGTGAATTGGTGCCGGGCTGCAGAGAAATAATGTTTCCTTTTGGCCCCATCTGGCTATTACTGACACTTGATCCATACCCATATCAACAAAATAGCTTAACAATAGAATGGCTAGGATTCCATCATTAATAATGCAACTATATTTGATTAGGAAATATTTTCTCAGTGAAGATTAAACTCAAAATGAGTCATTTAAACAAGATTCTAACTTTTTATAGAAAATTATAGGCTGGTTGCACTTGAGAAATTCTTGTTGTGCCCATGCACTGTTAATTTGGGTAGGAAGATTTTATAGGTAGGATAATATTTCAGAACACCGTAAATGTAATTTTATAAAGGGGTATTTATGTGCCACAACTTATCTTACACTTACATTAGCAGCTCATTTGTTTGTCTTACATGTTCAGATTATGTCGGCTCCACATTTTCAGAACACTTTCAAGACATTTCTGTGGTTACAG
>JAFBJS010006647.1:0-10069 GCA_016785265.1 Paraplagusia blochii
TCTGTGTCATTTTGAGTTTATTGTTGTTGTCTTCACTGAGAAAATATTTCCTAATGAAATATAGTTGCATTATTGATGATGGAATTCTAGCCATTCTATTGGTCAGTTCTTTGTTGATATGGGTATGGATCAAGTGGAAGTAATAGACAGATGGGGCCAAAAGGAAACATTATTTCTCTGCGGCCCGGCACCAATTCACCCACGGACTGGTACCGGGCCCCGGCCCAGTGGTTCCATGGTTTTCTTGATAGTGACCAAAATAAATTCTTCAGTTTTCACATGAATAGCTAATAGCTGCTTTTCTGTTCATTCAACTCTTGTACCTTAGTGTTTCCAGACATTAGAATAAACAAAAATATAAGATAACAATGATGATCTAATAATTTTTCCATGACTTTATAGACGTTTATTGTATTTTCTTCAAAAAGCCTTAACCAGAGTTCTTCCAGTAAACAGACGTCTTCTGTTCCTGAGGTCACCACAGAAGTCTTCGAGGACCTCAGACAGAGACACAGTGTCTTGCTGAGGGACACCACAGAGGGACCAGATGTCTAAAGGACATTCTCTCCCCATGACGCCTCCTGGCTGTCGTCCAGCCGACACCCTGATCTGATATCTGGCACACGTCTTCAGCAGTTGTTCTGAGGTTTCACTGGGAAAACCCGGTGACCAGTGGGTTCCGACCCACAGATACCAAACTGGAGAAGCTCTTTATCACAGAACAGTGAGACCAAAACAGCTCCTTCCTTTTGTTAAACTTGGATTCTGTTATGGCGTTTTCAAAACAAGCCGTTAATTAAACCTCAGCGGTAAACTGGTGGTTTGGTCGCACAAAGTATTTAAGAATAAACAGAAAAACAAATCATTTTTGATTGTTGTTGACCAAGTTTACGTGCAATGCAAAAGTTCAAAACATAGATCTTTGATGCAGAACTTTTACCTTGAACAACTTTGAAAACAAGAGCTTAAAGAACTTAAATGCAGCAGAAAAGATAAATATAAAATACGGCGGTATAGATGTGAGGTTTTTTTTCCCCAGATAAATATCAACAAAACTTTGAATTTTCAGACTTCTGCATGAACTCACCTGAAAATAAAATCCCAGGATGAGATCACTCTGCTGTGAGAACATGCCACCGCTGGGTCTTCTCTCTTTTATCCTGTTGTGGTCTGCATTCTGTGTTTCTGCTCAGATATGAGGCAGCTTTGTTGCTGCTGCTGCTGCTCCTGTTGCTGCTGTTGCTGCTGTTGCTGCTGCCAAGTGTTCTGGGCAGAGCAGAGGTGGAAGGGAGGAGGAGAAAGAGGAGGAGAAGAAGGAGAAGAAAGACAAAGCTGGACTTCAGAGTCACGCATGACAATAATAATTAAGAATGAAGCTGATGTCATCTTCATCTCTACAGGTAACAAACTAAAGGAATTTTTCATGGTGAAATTTCATATGTTATCCTTCCACTCTACTTCAGTCCATTTCTGAAGAAGCAAAAATCAGAACAAAAAGCTCCTCATCTTTAGGATCTGGTTCTGACCTAGTGAGGTTATCGTGGATTCTCGAAGTCTTTAGAAACAGTCAAACGAGAGAGAGAGGAAAATTGATTACATTTCTTGAAATTGATTGAATTTCTTTAAACTTTTTTTACCATCCACAGAGAAAGTGCAGCTGCAATGTCAGTTATTAAAGATGAGCTGAGATGATGGCAAACACACACACACACACACACACACTCTTGACCTTTACTCTCTCCTGTGAACATGAGCTCCTGATGGCACGTCCACTTTTGACCTCACACTTTGGCTGGAAAAACATTGATTCAAAGACCCTGTTATAAAAATGGTGGAGTTTCCTGCAAAAAAATCACAAAATTAATCTACAAATAAGAAATTCAGGGTTAATTTGTTCTATAAGTGCAATAATTGCTGCAACTGAATGTTACTTTAATTTCTCTTCGTCTTATATTTCTTTGTAGATGGGCTAGAGTTGTAGGTTTTATAGCTAACCTCGATGAAATAATAAGAAGACCTTGAGAAGAGACGGTGAAACCGAGAGATTGTTCTTTTTTTCCCTTGGGTTTGGAGGCTAATGTTTGCAACAGCTGCAAAATATCAGATCTTCTCCGATTAGGGGAGACTGTGAGGGTGCTAAAAGAAAAGCAGAGGATGGGGGAAGAGCAATAACAGGAAATAGGACCCTGTAAAATATCATGTTTAATCGGTTCACATTGCTGTGAGTGGTGGGAAAATGTAGTTTGTAAAATTAAATTTCTACCCTTTGAAAAGTAGAAAAAATGTGCTGATGAGGTTCAAAGACGAGACTCTGCTTCGTCAGAACATAAAAAACGTTGACCTTTGTTTCCTGGTTTGAACTCTGCTCCTGTTCTTTGACCAGTCAGGATACTGAGTGTTGACCCAGGGACAATAAACCATTGTAATGTCAGTCTGCAGACTGCTGAACCCAGTCCTCTACCTTAAGCCTTAGAAGTGTTTTTTTTTTTTCAGAAGATCAAAAGTAAATTTCCCAGGAAGAAGTCATTATTTTGGTGAAACCCACTCCGAAAGAAAAGTTCTACTCCACAAATCCAACTGTCATGTACTACATCACACTCTCAGTGCTCAGTACTGTGTATTCAGATCCCACAGTGATGTCACCCTCTGGTTTGTAAACGGCCTCTTTGAACCAGTATTTAAACTTCTGACAGGAGCTGCGACTCAGAAGGAAAATTGATGTGTGCACATAAAACAAGTGTCAGGGAAATTTAGTGGTTCTTAACCTGGGTGTCACAGCCCCAACAATGAACGTCAGGCACGCAGAGGTCTTGGAAGTTCCTCTCCTCCCACTGCAAACATGTTTTGTACATATTTTTCTTTTAGTTCTACTTTTATAAGTTGTTGTATTACAAGTTGAATCTTAAAGTTAACTTCACTTACAATAGTTTTGTCAAATGGATTGATTGGTGCAGTGGGGAGGACATGGAGGTAGTTGGAGATAGAGTTGAGGATACAGAGGACAGGGTCAGATGGAAATTGTCAACTTGTTGTGGCAACCCCTGAAAAAGTGACAAGCTGAAAGAATGGGAGGTTGGTGGGCCAGATTGGGCCCTCGAGCCTTAGTTTTGACATATGGGATTTACAGTAAATGGTGTGAATGTTTCTGTGAATGTCTTTGAATTGGTGGTGTTGAATGTTGCAGCCCCCGGGGGAGTCACTCATTCAGTCAGACTGAGTCACTCATATGAACTGCTGTAAAGTAATACTTGCCCAGTATGTGCTTTAGTTTTAGAGCTGCAGTGTCGGTTGGTGCCAAATATTTTTGGAGGTTTAACGCAGTCTGCGAGCCGGCGGTCTGAGGTGATTATTGTTTTCCAAATTGTTTTAATGGCACAGAAAAAAAAAGAAAAATTCTGCATAAAGTTCCAGTTCCAGCAGTGACTGTATGTAATGTTCAGTGGCTTCACAGTAAAAGAAGCAGAAAACCCACTGAGTGGTTCTGAATGAGTCACTAACACTTGCTCCAGTCTGTCCATCTGTCTGCCTGCAGGGAAGACAGATGATGAAGACAATGACGTCTGTAGGAACTGGAGACGGTCATTGTGCTGTAATCACTGCACAAAGGTAGAGTATCCATGATAAGGACGTGGTAAGTACTGATGTTGACAGTGTAGTAAAACATAGTAAAGTAACAAACCTCATATTGTCCATCGAGGAACGTTCCACAGACTTCAGAAGATTATCAGAACCGTTGAAATTCTTTGTCTTTCTTTAATTTCTACCAGTATATCATAACTAAACAGGCTCATCTCAATTAGTACCTATAGAAGTATATCTTTTAAAAGTTGTTATATTACTACAGTACTTACAACATTGAAATTAAAGTTAACTTCACTTAAAAAACATTTGTCAATGTCACTCAATGGGCTGAAAGTGGAAAAAAAACATAATTGGCGGCCATATTGGGGTGTGGTGGGCTAGATTGGGTCCTCGAGCCTTAGTTTTGACATATGTGATTTAAATGGCATGACCTAAAAATGGATTATTAGGGCCAATATAATTATGAATTTTTATATTTCATTACATATACATTTATGTGAGGATTTCTGCAAAAATATTGTGTTAGATTTAGTGAAGACACAGAAGAAGTTTTGTATTGGTTTCATGTGAGGAGATGTAATCTGTTCAAGTATCTGAACAGAGTACTAAAAACCAAGTACTGCATCTTTAAAAGGACACAGCGTTTATTGATTTTTGAGCTGACCTTCAGTTCTGAATGATCAAAGATACACAAATGTTGTCATTTCTCCATGTTAGGAGTTCAAACCAACAAACTGAGAGGGACAGACGGTTGTTGACGGCCCCAGTCTTCTGTTTGTCCTCCTGTCTTCTGTTGCCATATGAACCCTTGTTCCTCTTTTGAGACGACTTTTAGTATGTGGTCGGCTATAGTTGCATTTATAAAACTGTTATGTATCTGTGTATGTCTTCAGCGGTGCAGGTCAAATTTAGACAAGTGCGCTACACCCTGTAATTCAAAACATCAACCCAAACCTCACAGCTCTTTTCTGGAAGGAGAGCGACAGGAAGTGGGGGCCAGTTTTCACTGGAACCACAGAGTTGTGTGTGTGTGTGTGTGGACATGTGACATGGATGTAGTCCGTAGACTCTAAGAGGGGAAGAAAGTTGGATGGAATACTGAAAGGAAGGAGTAGAACTATGGTTGGACGGATCGGTAGATGCACAGACAAATAGATGGTCAACGAGAGACAAATTGACAAATGAATGAACAAATTGATGGACGTAAACAGAAACAGATTTGATGGGAAAACTAAGGGAAGGATGAAAGGAGAAACAGATGAATGGAAAAAAAGGGAATGATGGATGGAGAATCAGATGAATTGATGGGCAAACAGATGGATGCATGGATGGACAAACGGATAACATGGCGGGACAAAGAGACAGGTGCATAGATGGACAAAAGGATGGATGCATGGGTAAAGAAACAGATTGGAAGGACAAACGGATGGATGGACGGACGGACAAACAAATGGATGGATGGATTAAAAGAAAAAAATAAAGGGAAGGAGGGATGGATGGATAAAGGGAAGCATGGAGGGACAAACACACAGACGGATGGATGGGCAAACAGATGGATTGTTGGACAGTTGAATGCATGGACAAACAAATGGAAGGATGGGCAAACAGATGGATTTTTGGACACTTGAAAGCATGGACAGGGAAACAGATGAATGAATGGGCAAATGGATGGATAAAAAACAAAGAGATGGACAAAAGGATGGATGGACAGAGAAACAAATTGGAAAGACAAATGAATGGACGCATGGATGGACAAACAGATGGGTGGATGGATGTCTTGTACTGAAGCTAGAATGAAGACCTTAATCACCTCCGTAAACAAAGACAAGAGCCAAAAACAGACAAATCTTCCCCGGAGACATATTTTTGTGTCAAAGATAAAACTGTGATTGTCTTTCCACGGGTGGTCCATGACAAATGAGGACAGAAGCATCAGGACACAGGCTCTGATTACACAGACCTCTGGTTTGTTAATGCTGTCCAGCCTGTTGTTTTGGAAGCTCGGTGTTTGCTTCATGGAGGTCTGTTTTCTCCGACCCTCGTCTCTCACTGATGTTAATTTCATATGAGACAGGAAATTGTTGGGTTTTACTCCGGGCCGGATGAAGGAATTTTATTAAGCTGCACACGTAGAGTTGGGAACAAGAGGACATATTACGGAAATTACTTCATGAGCCACAGATGGCATTTTTGGCAAATTCACTGCATACAACCTCGGAGCAAGTCGGGCTAATTTCATTTGTCTCCTGTCACAGCGGTGAGGAACTCCAGGCCGACTTCTGGAGAAAGCTGTTGTCACTGAGGCCTTACAGGGAAAACGTAAATCATACGACAAGATTCAAATCTGTCTTCAGTACTGATGCCAACCCTCTCCATTTGTGCCCCGGGGACAAAAAAAAAGTCAGAAAAGATGCATTCTTCATGGACACAAAGGGACAATTCTGTGCGGTGGCAGGGTTTGAGTCATAGACGGAGGCACGAGGGGTCAGATGCCGCCTGAAGAGGCCGCCGTGTTGTGTGTGGCAGGGACAGAGTGGAACAGAGGAATGACCACAGAGGGTGGCGCTGTTCAAGTTCTGTTGTATTTAAATGGCTTCCAAGAAATGACGCGACAGATTTGGAGTATAAATATAAACTACACGAACTGACGTAGTAGTGTTGCGGCAGCTGCGGCGGTAAAAGTGGCATCTTATTTATCGATTTATATATTTTTGGACAAACCCTGAAGTCACTTTAGCTCCAGGAGCAACACGTTTGTTTGCAACGGCTCCTTTTTTTGTCACTGTCACCTCAGAGACAGCAGGAATGTTCACCCACCTCCCTCGGGACGCTGGGGCAGGATTAACTGTGCCGTGAGAAGAGGCATCGAAAAGTAAACAACGGAGAGAACGGAGGGAAACTACAGTATTAAATAAAAGACTTTTCCAATCAAGAAAGGCAAAAAAACTAACATCATAAAAAGCATATGTAATAAACTTAGGCCCGGGGGCCAAATCTGGTCCACGATTTGTGTATATTTGGCCCATGAGGCCATGAGGATTAGGTCTGATGTGTGTTTTATTTTAAATAAAAATGTTCACGTGTTTATAATATTAATCTTTAAATAATTTTAATTTATTAATTTTAATAAAAATTTTGTCCTTGTTTTTTATTTTGGTGGAACGGTAAAAGGTCACACACATTCAGCAGTGGTTTCCATCTGTTGTCAATTAATATTGAGATTTTTCTGAGTGTTTCCTTAATTTTTTTTTTACTTCACATCCTGGAACTCAACCCAAACAAATTAACTGGTGCGTTACCTTTGAGTCAGCTGGTCCCGCCCCCCGCGCTCACACCTGTCTGTGGTGTAGTATCGTGTGGGTGGAGGAGGAGGGACAATACAATCTCAGGTGAAGTTGATGAGAAGGACATTCTTTCTCCATCATTCGGATTTCCACTGACTCACTGTCTTCATCTGAAGTGTAAGGGTCGCTTGACGAATGAGTCACGTGACTCTGAGTCACACACTACCCAAGAACTTCGATCAGTACTCACCAAACCTTACCAGACCTCACCAGAGACGCGAGAGACTTCATTTGGTCAACAGCGCCATCTAGTGCTCACAGGTCGTAGTGATCATAGCATTCCTTCCAATAAAGATAAGGGAGTGGAGTGGATTGGATGTTGGTGTATGGAGGCGGGGCCAACACAGGGGCAGTTGTGTCAGTGAAGGTGTTTGTTGGTAAAGTGGTGTTTTTCTCCCGTCAGGTGACGTGCGCGCGCACACCCTCCAGACTGAACTCCGTTTCTCTTCTGTCGAAGCGACTGAGATGAGGACTTGATCGAACACAGGTCGGAGACATGAGCGGTGAGTAGATGGACATTTACGGCGTTTTTGCTACGGTTTTCTTAACTTTTCTGTGTTTTTCAAGTTTGTTCCACGCGTTGATTGATTCATTTTCATTGGTCTGTGATTGTTATAAAACGAGGGTCCGGTCTTTGTCACATGTGACGTATTATGGGCTGTAAAAACCTTTAAGATAATAATTAACACATTCCATGTGCTTTTGGAGAACTTTCTGTGTTTGAACATGACTTTTTAAAATACTAATAATGCATTTAATCCTAAAAAGAGAGATGTAAAATTAAATGAATAATATTCAGATCTGCTAATGAAACCCTTACCGTGCTGGCTATAAATTGGGGAAATTGAGTGTAAATTGAGAAAAACTAAAAACACAATTAACCGGATTTGGCAGATATAAATCATTTAATCCTAATATATTTATTTATATATATATATATATGCTTGTAATCAAGGGGACTTACAATTTAGGGAAAAAGTTACAAGTTGCTGTAACTGTAAAAATCAATAAATAATAATTAAATAAAATATGAAAAAAAATCATTATACGTGAAAGTTTTTTCTGTCTTTTCTCATTTTATTGATAAATAATAAACAGAAAAAACAGTATTTGGGAGGTTAACATTTTTTGAATGAAAATCTAGCACCTCCACACCCTCCTCTTCCTCCTCCTCCTCCTCAGGATGAAGTAATGGAGGTCATAGACGAGGGTTCTGTGTTTCGACTCAGAGAGAGTTCCACTGAGTGTCAATCACATCAGAACTATGTCTCAATAATGACAGAGATTCCTCAGCGTCCAGACCTGTCCTGACCTGTCTGTGAGCAGAGATGGCAGTGATCAGCCAAACATACCTACACACACACACACACACACACTCTCCCTCAGTGTATGGCCTCACAAACCAGGAGGAAATCAACCACATCAGTAAACGCCGCTCAGAACTGCCCACATCCAATCAAAATCCAATATGGTTGGTGAAACACTCCCTAATAGTTCTGCTCCGGTCTACATCAGCACCATAGCTGAAGGACTACGTCACCTCACATCTGGAGAATGTCCACAACACTTTATTACAAGATGATCCAGGTTCTTCTTATGGATCGTTCCACACTGATTTCTGACCAGTGTGTCATAGGAGAATATAAGGGGTGAAGCTGCAGAAAATTATTCTAGTCATCTAATTGGTTCAAAAACATTTATTTGTTTTCTGTACATATTTTTTTTCTTTGTTTGTTAATGCATGTCAGGCAGAGCAATCGAATCCTCCTCTGATAAGTGGCAGCAGATGGCAGTTAAAAACAAAAACAAACAGATCAGAACTGTTGAAGAAAATGTTTGCGTCTTTCTTCAATTCCTGACAGTATATCAGTGTTGTCTTCAACTAAACAGGCTGAGATTTTAGTCAATTACAAGATGAAATTGGAATTTTATTATGTTTAACGACGTTGAGTCTTTGTAAGATTGTTGTTTGGTTTTGTAGGGTTTTTCCTGATGATATTGACATTGTTGGAAGGCAAGCAGTAGATCTAATCGGCTGTCAAAAAATATATTCCTCCACCAGAACATACAGTAGATGTGTTTTAAAAAAACTTTCGACTTCATAGAGCTCATCCCTTCTTCTGCAGCTTCTTGTCTCCACCTCCCTCACGATCATCTCCTTTCAGAGTTCCTCTCTGTAGCTCCATTGTTAGTCCTCTTTGGATTAAATGTGTGATTTAAACGTAAAATATCAAATGCACATGAGCTTCAGCCTCTTCATAATTACAACAAACATTTGACCAGCCGACCACAGAAATCTTGGTTACTGTTTGTGGCTCTTCTGTCAAACCTGCTGGCTTCCCACTAAAATCATCCATTGTTATAACCCTGACCTGTTGTTTTGCTGCTGATTCTGTAAAAGAGGCCTTTTTTTCCTCCACTTTCCCTGGTTTCTCCCTCTGTGAGGTGAATGGCTCTGAGAAAGCCTTTGTCTGTGATCCCTGCTCTGTTTTCAGGTTCACAATATGAGTCATGGCCGTGTTTTCATTCCTGTGCTGTGAGGCAGCACTGACCCCCATCACTGCCAGTCCTTCACTAAACAACAGTAAAAAACCTTTTAGCTGCTTCATGTTGATGAGGGTTTGCTGATGTTAAGATAAGGGACAAATGTTGTTATGGTTGCCATGTGTTGTAACAGGGGACAATAGTAAAGGACCCACTGAGCATGTTGAGAGGAATTTGTAAAAAAAGCTGAACAGATCCACGTGGCACAAGATTGAGGTTGGGTGAAGACAGAGTAATAACTTCTATAGCAGAAAAGAAATGAATACAGTACGTCTATACAGTACGTCTTCTCCTTTCAGCTTGTCCCTTTTTCAGGGGTTTCCATAGTGAATCCTACGTCTCCATCTCCCCCTGTTCTCTCCACCTTCTACTCTGACTCCATCTACCTCCATGTCCTCCCTCACTGCATCCATCAATCTCCTCTTTCCTACCCGGTAGCTCCATCTCTAGGATCATTCTTCTACCAATGTCTCCACTGTCTCTCCTCTGAACATGTCCAAACCATCTCAATCTGTCTCCTCTAGCTTTTTCTCCAAACCTTCCTGTCTGTGTTGTCCCTCCAATCACCTCATTCCTGATCCTGTCCATCCTTGTCTCTC
>JAFBJS010006647.1:10123-84498 GCA_016785265.1 Paraplagusia blochii
TCCTCCACCTCCAGCTCTGTCTCCTGTCTTCTGTCTATTCCTAGTGTCTCTAGTCCATCCATCATGGCTGGTCTCTCCACCTTTCCCTCCACCTTAGCTGACTCTCTTCTATCTCAGATCACTCCAGACTCTTTTCTCCAGTTGTTCCATCCTGGCTCCACTCTATTCCTCACTTCATTTTTAGTAGATTAAACAAGAACATATTTTACAGAACAAACATTCTTGTCTTGTTGACCTACTTACTGTATGACTGCACAAATCAGTGAAAACATCAGGAAAATATTTTCAAATAAAAATAAAAACATTTCAGTTTTGATGCTTACAAGGCGAAGAAAAGACAAATCTTTTAAGTATCAAATATGAAAAAAAAGTTTATCACAGTCCAGGCTGAAGCTGTTATTTTAATAATCCAGTCTGAAAATCCTAATACAGTCCATTTATATCTCGTACTTTTGACGCCTAATCACAGGTATCACAGTTTGGCTGAATGAAAAGGACGCCATATTCAAAGAGGAGCGGTCTCCTCCTGTCTGGAGCGAGGAGCGCTGTGAGGAGCTGTGGGACCGTGTGGAAGGAGTGCGACACAAGATCACCCGCGTCCTGAACCCGGCAAAACTCACACCGTACCTTCGTCAGTGCAAGGTCATCGACGAGCAGGATGAAGACGAGGTTCTCAACTCCACGCAGTACCCGCTGCGGGTCAGCAAGGCCGGTAAGGAGCCAAGAGCGTTAACAGAGTTTTCAGCAAATATTTTTTCCGTAATACATTCTTTTTTGTAAAAATCAAACCTGTAAAGGACAAATTCCTGTTAATTATAGCCAATCAATTAAAAGGTGAAGGTGAAATGAACAAAATCCGTCACCTATCAGCTGTGAAATGTTATAAAAGGAGAAAAAAACAGAAACAAACGTTATAGATATTATTTAAATAAATTATATGATAAATGAATAAATATATTTTTTTAAGTAATTTCTAATTAAAAAGTTTTCACTTTCACCTGCACACCTTTCCGCTCTTCCTCCTCATCCTCCGGATATAACAATCAGATAAACGTCCTGTCTCTGGAATTGAAGAATAAATAAAGGAAGACTGTCTGGGCTGATCCTTCCTGAAGATTAAGTGATAAAAATAACTTTTTGCTGGAAGACAGAAAACAGAACTGGTGTCATTTTACCAAACATTGTGTTGAAACCAGCGTACAGGAAACAGCGCGAGCCCACAGTTGTGTTTTGGTAGAGCAGATATCAAATCAGCAGTGAGAGATGGAGCAGCGGAGGAGATGGTGAGATGAAAGAGAGCGTTAAGTACAAGGAACGTGAAGTAAAGACAGAGAGGAGGACAGGCAGGAATTTGGACCGGGAGAAGAAGGAGGGATGTTACAAATCAGGTTAATGTCAGGAGAATGGCTCCGCTTCACATCATGTCACGTCAGTGTTTCATTTCCACTGACAGGCCTGTCATTTTTATCTGCTTCTTGTTTCACTGTAGAGACAAAACAGCCTCACATCAAAGAACTAACGTTTTTGTGGTTACACTGTTGGTGCTGTTTCCAGTTTTTTACCCCTGATGTTGGCAAACGTCGGGATATGATTTTAAAAACATTGTTTTTTCTGTAATTCTTGCATTGAGAGAAAGAATATTTCACCTGTTTTTTTGGTAACAGGTCGTTTGCTGGACATTCTTCGTGCTCAAGGCCCACGAGGTCTTCAGGCCTTCATGGAATCTCTGGAGTTTTACCACCCGCAGCAGTACACACAGCTGACTGGGGAGCAGCCCACGCAACGATGCTCCCTCATTCTGGGTAACAAAGTTATTCCTTCACCAAAGTTAAAAATAAACAGTGCTTAGACTGCACTTTGCAATTCTTCTATCCACCACCAGAGGCGCTGAAGTACCCTGAACCTTAAAAATCTTAGCATATGTCACTGTTTTTTAAAGCAACTGTATCAGCAAAAAGATTTGGATCATTTAAATGATGTAAGGCAGTAAATTAGGGGTGCTCAAGCCCTGGTCCAGGGACCATTGCTAATCTGTAGGCACTTCTGCACTGAGCTGCTGTGGAACACCATCATACCCCTATAATTTTTGTCGTTCAGATTCGGGTGCTAAACAAAGATTTAAGGTTTGTTCCTGTTTGATCTTTTGTCCACAGATGAAGAAGGTCCAGAAGGTTTGACTCAGTTCCTGCTCCTGGAGGTGCGTAAGCTACGTGAACAGCTGAGGAACAGTCATCTCAGTGAGCGGCGTCTGTCGCAGCAGTGTCGAGCGGCGGAGGAAGAACGGAGCCGCGCCGTACGTAAAGCCCAAGAGTTACTCTGTGAAAAACAGCAGCTGCAGAGGTGGGAGACCAAACTGTCCTTCGCTAATGAGTCATGGTTTCTCTTCACCAACTCAATTCATTCTCTGACCGACACCTGCAGGCTACGTCAGGACTGGGAATCAGCCAGTCAGGAACTGGGAAAGCTGAAGGACAGACACCTGGAGCAGGCAGTCAAGTATTCCAAAGCCCTGGAGGAGCAGGGAAAGGCCTCCACCAGGGAGAGGGAGCTGCTGAGGCAGGTGGGTCTGGGCACTCGGTACACGGGTCACGGTTCAGACAGTATGTTTGAGTGAGTCAACAGACCTACCATACGTCAAAGACATTCTGACGTATAAGTTGCACCAGCGCCATCTAGTGAGTGTTGATGTTAAATCGACAAACGTAAATTTTCAGTGGCAGCGAAGTAGCAGATTCTGGTACAATTCTAGTGTAGAGTGCCCTCTAGCGGTTGTTAGTGTGAGTATAAGGTGCAAACCCAGCCATAGGATAAATCTTAACAAATGCGACTTAAAGTCCAGATAGTAGAATATACTATAACTAATAATACTATTATAGACAAAAACAGCATTCAATTTTATGTGTTTTTATGTTATATCACCAATTATAATTTTGTGCACACATAATGAATGTGTTTATTTTACTCTGACATTTGGGTGCCAAAAAGTGTTGGAGTTGTTTAATTGAGTCGTCTTCAAACTTTTGGACTGGACGCTGATATGTTGCAACTGAAAAAATAAGTCATTTTTCCATCCCTTCGTGATGTGAGGAGAGTTAGTCATGTTTGTTTTTACTGTAGATGTTAATCTGCAAAGTCTGAAGCTGCTGTTTACTGATTGACTGATTTCTGTCCATCACTGGAGCCACTTATGTAACAGACAGAGGGAGACATCAGCTGCACTCTGTCTTTATGACACACAGTTTCACTTCACAAACGCTGCGGGCGATGGGAGAGAAAATATTGAAAGTCTCCCTGAGGCAAGTGAAGTGAAACCTGAGCAGATATTCTTCTGCTTCAGTTCTAACATGTCCAATGTCCCTTTTTAGGTTTTAAGGTTCTCAGTCATTTAATCCAAAGATAGTAACTGGACATAGTTGGATTCTTGAAGTAACTAGTTTTGGTTACATTTTTACATTTTATCTTTTGGATTTTGGTTTGGAAATACTTCTCGGGTGCGTCTTATATGTTAAAATATATTACTTTATGTTATTTTCACACTTATAGCCACTGGAGGGCACTCTAGCCTTCTGCAGGTTCTCACTTTGATGAAATGAGGTCAATTTAAATATAATATATTTATATGTGTTTGATGGATAACAAGCCTAACTAACGTAAAAAGAATTTTCTAATTTACTCCTGAATTTTCTAATTTACTGCTTGATGAATGTGTCATTCCTCGTCGTTTTCTGCCTCTGTCCAGGTGGAGGAGCTGAAATCCAGGCTGTTGGCAGCAGAGAATTCCGTGGGTTCTCTGGAGAACACTACACAAGCAAAAGCAAACGTTCATTCCAGGGCAGTCAACGGTTCTCCTGCTGCTCCACCGCAGAAAGTCCAGCTCCAAGCCGTGTCTGGTGACACGGAATCTCAGAGGAAAAAAACAGCTCCTGCCACAGGAGTCAGTGTAGGGTTCTGAAATTTCATGGACTTTTTTTCAGGCCTGATCAAATCTGGGTTTTTGGGGGATTTGACAATTTAATTTTTTTCTCAGGCTTTGATGGACATCCTGCAGCAGGATCGAAGAGAGGCTTCAGAGCAGAGGGAGGAGCTCTGCGATATCATTGCCAGACTGCAGGGGGAGCTACAGAGCGCTGAGGAACAGAGGGACGAAGTATGCAGCAACTTTATGTTAAAAATAAAAACAAAGTTTTTTGTCAGTTGTGGGAGTTTTTCCCGTCGCTGATGTGACGTGTGTTTGCAGCTGCTGTCACAGTGTGAGCAGCTCCAGCTGAAGTTGAAGGGTCTCCACCTGGACTGGGAGACGGAGCAGAAGAGAAGCCTGTCCTACTTCAACCAGATCATAGAACTGGAGAAGGAGAGAGACCAGGTGTGTGTGGGTGTGTGGACAGACTCGCTGCTCATTTCTCTTGTCTGTCCAAGCAGTTTCTTCACTCTCCAAACCTCTGCCCAGGCTCTGCGGAGTCGAGACGGCCTCCAGCTGGAGTACACGGACTGCCTGCTGGACAAGAATCGCCTTCGTAAATGCATCGCGGAGCTGGAGGCCGACCTGGATCAGCAGCAGAAGACCCTGGAGAGGGAGAGAGTGAAGAACCAGGAGCAAAGGGAGCAGAACAACCACTGTCTGAGCTGTGTGAGCCGTCACTCAATCACTGCAGTTAATTCATTAACCAATTACCATGTGTTTCTACCAAACGTGGTCTTCATGCTGTTCTGTCTGTCTCTGCTCTACAGTCCCACTTGTCCCTGTGCAGTGAGGACCAGTGCTACGGTCCCTGCTGCTCCCTCGGCCTGGAGCTCAGCCCCAGAGGCAGCAGCCAGCAGCTGATGAGAAAGGTCAAGGAATACTTTTATCACCATAGTTACTGCATGAAAAAACACTCTAAAGAGTTCATTTCTGGAACGGTTTAAATCCTGAGACAACGATGACCAAATGATCAAGTGATAAATTTTTTTTCATAATTTTACGTTTTTAATTTTCACACCCATAGTCACTAGAGGGCACTCTCTAAAACCTTTTTAAGGGCTGAGAAAAACAACGTCCCACACAGAACAATAAAACAGTAAATATAGTTAATATAAACGTCAATAATAGATAAAAACAGATCTAGTTTATTTGGAAATGAGCCTGAGATTACATAATGTTAGTAAAATAATTTCTGTTGTGTTAAGTACGAAACAGAGGTAAAAAATATCAAAATTGTGTCCCATCTTTTAAACCAACCGATTCACCGTCCAATATTATTTTTCTAAGATCATTTAATGGCTCATTTGTTGACTGAAAGCAGTCATTTCCACAAGACACAGCTGTTTTCTCTGCTCTCTGTTATACTTCATGTCAGGAATGTGGCTGCGGGCGTCTGCTCCACTCTACACTGGTCTTTATTGTGTTCACAGTCTGGGAAGTGATGTTTCACACACAGTTATTTACCTCTCAGCAAGTCCCTACCTGTGCTCCCTCTCCTCCTATCGCCTCCTCTCATCTCCTTCTGACGTCTGTCTTCCTTTACACAGGCGCCATCTAGAGGACAAACCCGGGAGAGCTCTGAGGGTAAGATGAGGAGTTTAAGAAGTTTAATCTGGAGATGATTAAGGTTTTTTTAATTTTATTTTCCGATTCTTTACAGACTCCAACTCGGAGGAGAATCTTCTCATACTAACTGTGAGCATTGGTGAAGATAGAAAAATTGTATATAAAAAAGTAAGTATATAAAATAAGCATCTAAAAAAATTTTTGTCCACCCTCAGGCAGAGGACAATGAAAAGGAAATCAATCGACTTTCAACATTTCCTTTCCCTCCTTGTATGAACTCTATCAACCGACGTTTCAACACAGAGTGAGTTTGTGACCTTGACTCAGACCTGAAGTCCTGATCTTGTCACCTTAGTTTCAACAAACTGGTTTCTTTTCTCTCTCAGGTTCAGGTTTGACTTGGACTCCTGGGGCAGCGATGACAACGATAACGTGACTGGTACTGGTCTCCCTGGTCTTTGGAATATAATGATGATGATGATAATACTATGTTTGTGAAATATCTCTGTGCTGTTTCAGAGGTTCAGACTCAACCCTGTCTGTGGGACTCCTGGAACTCCCTGCACTCTCAGCCCTTCACACCTGACCTGGTCAACACGCTGGAACTTTCCTCCCAGTTGTCCAGTCAAAGTCCTTCCAGGTGCAGTGTCCAATATGTTTTACACAGATTCACAATGATAGAATAATTCGTGGAATAATAATAATTGTAAGGTAAAATGTAGGGATGTCTGATCATTGCATCTGACAGATATCATCGCGATAATGTAATATATGTAGTAATCGTTATTGTTTTTTCCTGTGACAGTGAAAACCTGATAACGCAATGTAAAAAATAGTTTAAGAAAAACAGCTGTATTGTCAAGCAAATGTCACTAGATGGCAGTATTTCAGCTCATTTTATTAATCTCAAACTCATACACTGGTTTGTACAGATAAATAAATATTTATACGATATCGGCAGGATGTTACTAGCAGCCATTCTTGTTAAAAATAATTTTACTCACTATTTTTAAGCAGTGCCAAGGTACAGGTTGCATAGAGTGCTGCACATACTTTTTCATAATTTTCTTTCCTTCTTGTCTCTCAAAATGTCTCCTTGGATTCCGTCCTCCAGTCCCAGCAGCCTACCCAGGCAGAGGAATACCAGTCTGGCCGATGACATCACCATAGTTGGAGGAAACCTGACTGGGATCTTTGTGAGCCACGTCAGACCTGGATCCCAAGCAGAGCAGTGTGGCCTGAAAGAGGGCAGCGAGCTGCTGGAGGTGTGTGTCTGTGGTTGTTAGGACGATGGACAAAATAGACAATAATCTGGAGTCTTTTACAGATTAGAGGCGTCCTTCACTGTATTACTCTTTGGCTGTTAGCTTTCAGAACTCACAAACTTCTGATTTGTTGTTGTCCAGCTGGAGCAGGTTCTGTCCAGCGGGGGCAGTGTCCTGCTGGGTCAGTGCACGGCAGAAGTGGCTCACTTCTCCCTGCAGTGGTGGACTGAGCCCCAGTCCCTCAAACACCGGACCAACCCAGAGAGTGAGTTCACGACCAGTGAGACGGTCCTGGTGTAGTTACTCCTCCCTGACCTGTCTCTCTGCTCTGCTGTCGACAGGTTACTCCCAGCTCTGCTCCCAGATCCTCTCACCCACCTTCATGGGCGCCGACTCCTTCTACGTGCGTGTGAATCTGAACATGGAGCCGCACGGCGACTCGCCGTCTCTGAGTGTGTCATGTGACGACATCATACATGTTACGGACACGAGGTACAATGGGAAATACAATTGGCGCTGCACAGTCGTGGACCCAAACACCACCAAACCCCTGCAGACAGGAACCATGCCCAACTATAACAGGTACCAGTCAGTGTCAGGCAGACCTGTAACTATTATACTTGGAAATATTTTACATTTGAGTAAATAATTATTCATTTGATATTGGATTTAAAGAGGAATTCAAAGTTATGTTGATAAAAATCTTGCTAAGATCCTGGTTTGCTACTCATACTGATAGCCACTAGAGGGCACTCCAGCTGGAAGTTTACTTACACCTAACACAAGTGATTTTTTTATATATACTGTATATAATTTGTTTTTTGCCCTTTTTCTCAGTCAAGACCTCAAATCCAAGCAATTTTCACAATGTTTTGAAAGAAAACTATATGTAATTATGTTTATTAATAAAGTTTTACAGTTTTTAATCCAGCTTCTTCTGTTTTTTGCTAAGACTGAGTAACATTTGTAGGCATTTTACAAAAAGAATATTTAATAAGGGAAGATGTTAATGGAGGACTCTTCAAGAATGTATCTCAAGACATTCAAAATTACAGTTTTAAACTAATAAACTGCTCTGTCCTAACATTCACATCAGAGCTCAGCAGATGTTACTGGTGAAGCTGAGGAAAATGGCTCTGGAAGAAAACCACTTCACCAAGAAGGTGGTAAGTCAGTCAGCAGAGGTCGGACATGACACGGACGGCCAGTTCAACCCAACCGCTGACCACTGAATTTCCTGCTCTTAGTTTCACAGAAAGTCTCCTGATCGTGTTCGTCTGGTCAAAGCAGTGGACCCTCACAACCGAGGAAGTGGCTCCTCGCAGGTCTTCTACACCCTCAGTAAACGTAAGGAACCAGAGTAAAAATTTTCCTTCTTAGTCTTTATTACTTTGCGTAATTACTGGGATATTTTAGTCGTTTCCCTGGTAGGAGCCTTGTGTCCTTAACGTTCTAAAAATAAAAGTAAACCTCCATTAATGAAAATATGCTTGTCATAATCAGGTAGAATTAATGACTGTTTAGACCTGGCATTTAAGGGAGGCTATGTCACAGACTAGGGCTGAATTTTACTTAGCAGTGTTTAGAGACCAATTCTCTTTTTTTACTTTTACTAATACTGGTAAAAAAATCAGCTCAGATCTTTATTAATCCCTTAGAAAATTAAGGATATGTGTATATTTTGAAAAAGATAATAAATATATGTTTATCTGCATGGTTGCTGCCAGGCCATGAGGAGCACCTGATCCCCTACAGTCTGGTGCAGCCGGTGCAGGTTCAGACCAAGCGGCCGGTCATCTTCACTCCGTCCCTTCTGTCCCACGGTCTCATCCAGAGGCTGCTGCACTTGACAGGCTCTGATCTGAGTTTTGACACCTGCGCACCAGGTTTGCTATGATGAACAAAATAGTTGGAGAATGAATTTGTAGTTCTTCACTAACATAGTCTGTCCCGGTCTTTCCTGTGTGTCCTGTGTGATTTTTCAGAGCCAGTGCCAGCGTCAGAGAGACAAGACAAAAACTGGTTCTTGTTAAGTTCCTGCAGTTCAGAGAAGAACCTGGGTATACGGCTGAAGTCAATTCAGAATGTCATTGAACAGGTAATGAAGAGCTATTTCCACACCTTAGTGATGGACCATATAGAGCAGAGTGAGATGGTTTGGACATGTTCAGAGGAGGGACAATGGATACATTAGTTTAAGAATGATCCTAGAGATGGAACTACCAGGTAGGAGACAAAGAGGAGATTGATGGATGCATGGAAGGATGACATGGAGGTCATGAAATCAGAGTATACAGAGGACTGGGGGAGATGGAAGAGGATGATATGCCGTTGAAACTCCTGAAAAAGGGACAAGCTGAAAGGAGAAGTTAATGAAAACACTATTTAAAGACCTGGTTCCTCCAGTGAAAAAGGAAGTGATAAGCTGCATTACATTTACTTTTCTGTCTTCTTCTAGGACAAACACTGTCTCCTGGAGCTGGGGTTGTCCAGCGTTGAAGGCCTGATAAGACAAGGGATTTACCCCATAGTCATTCATGTCCGTCGTAAGAACAAAAAGCACAAGAAACTGAGGTAAATAGAGTGCTTTTTCTTCTTTTCCAAATCTAAAAGAAAGGTATTTTTTATTAAATTAATTGAACACAAAATCGATGGATTTTTAGGAAGTTCTTTCCAAACTGTGGAGAGAACAACGTCGTGGAGGAGGTGTGTCAGGCTGAGGAGCTGCAGCTGGAGACCCTGCCTCTGCTCTTCCACACCCTGGAGCCCAGCTCCTGGGGCTGCACTGACGAGCTGCTGGCAGCCATTTGCAATGTTATCCATAGCCAGCAGAGGGCAGTGGCGTGGATTGAACTTGATAGATTGCAGTGACGAACTAAAAAACAAACATTTGATGTGTGAGCTGGATTCACGATTTTGTTAGTACATTAACTACTGACGTCTGCATGTTTTATTAACTGTATTTTCATGGTGTCATTAAAACTGATTGCAACAACTTGTTATAGACATACATCATAGATTATTTATATAGTCAAGCTGGACTGACTGTTATGATTCAAATAAAAAAGAAAACAAAGCACTTTTTTGATCAACAGATTGATTTACAGACTGAACTGTTTTGTTTGTAAGGAGATGAGACACATCTTTTTTGAGGTCCATACATTTGATAGTTGTATCTCAAGGATCGTGAAATGTTTTATTTTTTTGTACTGGTGTTTCTTCAGTTGTTCCATTTCTGTTTCAATTACTGTTTTTATAAAAGTGTTTTACGTTTATGCCATAGCAGATTGGTTGGGTTCACTGCTGTACACAAATATGTCATTATCAGTGTGAAGACAATATTTTCTTGTGTTTGGAAAACATAAATGTGCCAAAAGTTGCATCTCCTGTCATTTTATTCAAATAATTCAAATAACATTTTCTAAGCAGACTATTACGTGGGAAATATTTGAGAGTGACATAATAAATTAATGATCAATCATCTTCTTTTTCTACTTTTTGTAATGTAATTCCATTAAACTGGAACAAGCCCGCCGAAACAGCCCGGGCCATCGTTTGTTTACATTTAGTTGACATCCGGTTCCTTGTAAGTTGTGCGCCCTCTGGTGGACAGAGTGGGCACGACCCCGTGCTCCTCCTCCCCGCTCTGATCAACAAGCTGCCTGGTGATATCATGAGCTGCTAAACCTTCACGGCACAGAAGCAAAATGGCCGACAGTAAACTAAGAGATCACACAGCGTCTGACAGTCATTCAGTGCGTTCGCATGCTTCGTTTACAGACTGAATCCATTCAGCCGCGCAGAGGAGTACAAGTTTTTTCCTCGTTATTTCTTTTTTTCTACATTTTACATTTCCCCGGTCGGTGATGTCATTTCTTGTTCTAATTCGCCTCGAACAACTCGCTTGCTAGGCTAGCCGTCTTGCTAGCCTGCTAGCGGTAGGTCTGCGAGAATTCTTTTGCACAGACGCACTTTATGTCCGATGTGATTCCCGAGGTGAGTGTTTAACATTTATATAGTGACGTAGGTAGTAGATACAGCCAGGGCGCTAGGCACCGGGGTAGATAAGCGCTTTTACGGCTGTTTTGTCGAGGAAACGTCGTTAAAGTTGGTGTTGTTTATCTGGCTCTGTCCACCATTATTATTCCCTAGCTGTCAGTGTGTGTGGTTATGTCAGCGGTGCTTGTGTTGTTACATTTTGTTTAACGACAAATTTTTGCTTCACTTAGAGGAGCAAATGTAAGGTACGTGTTGTCCGGTAGGTCGCGGTTCGGTTCCGTGGTTCCTCCGGTCGCACAACACGGTGTACGGGCATCACGGGCTGGTTGTTTACCAGGGTGACGCTTGTAGCTGAGCCGAGTTACTACACAGCTATTCCCCGTTGGCCTGAACGCCGCACGGACTTTCTTACAACAACAGCGGGCGTCGAGTGTATAGATGACGGATGCGGTGAGCTGCTAAAACCCAAGTTCGGCTTACATTAGTGCCGTATGACGTGATGGTAATTACGTGCAGCTTAG
Organism: Paraplagusia blochii; assembly: GCA_016785265.1. NCBI lineage: Eukaryota > Metazoa > Chordata > Actinopteri > Pleuronectiformes > Cynoglossidae > Paraplagusia > Paraplagusia blochii. Next base: position 21,436 of record JAFBJS010006647.1, read on the forward strand.
CGGACACACAAACACTGGGCCCTGTGGTATTTACAGCTCTCTGCTATTTGAGATGCCTTCACTTTCCAGCGTAGAAATCCACCATCCGGTTCGTGTCAACAGAGAAACATGTTCGGTCCATCTTGTGTTGTTCATATGGCACACATTAATTTAAAGTATCTCTCTATGGGATGGCGTAAGGTCGAAGATACATTAGTCCTAGTCCTGATCCCGGTCATAGTCCTGGTCCCGACAGGACCTGAAGATAAAGGAGTTTTTTTCTGTTTGTTTTGTTGTTTGCCAAGACAACCGAGGTTAGGTTTGGAGTTTGACCTTCGTCTTGTAAAGCGTATATAACAAACCTCAGGAACACCTGCTTTATCCAAAATATTATTACTGTGCTGTGCAACATGATCTGGGACTTTGGAAACTTTGTTATTGATAGATAATCCCTCGGGAAATTATGCTTCCAGCCGCAGTACAGCTCAGAACAAGAGATAAATACAATTACATACTTAAATACAACAATTAAAGTTCAGTAGTCGCAATTTCAATTATTATTGTCATCATATTTTATTATGACCATATTACTTCTGTGTGTTCTCACTCAGTAGTTTTGATATGAGGTTATAAACTGTATACTAGACATGTGAACCTCATTAAACTCTTTTTGTTGTATAGTACTGTTAATGAAAATTTGTGCACAGTAAAATCATCAAAACAATTACAACAAATAAGGCCTATATACTCACGTGATCTGTAGTATAAAGCGATGTATGTACAATATTACTGCAAATACATTATTGGTTGTTCTTGAATGAGTATTACATTAAAAATATACTTAATAGGTTAGAGACTTTGATACATACAGTATAAGAAACGTGTTTTTTTGTGTTTATAATATATAGCTTTGGTTATTCCAGATTTAATGTTTTTTTCATATGAAATGATCTAAATTACATATTTGGGAAGTGTATTTGCTTGGTAACATTTGATCTAAACATTGATTAGTGTCTATATTTAAAAAAAAATCAATACCATAGGTATTATATATTGTGTTTTATACGTCTGCAGGGCCACTAAAGTAGTAAAGTTCTGTTGTAAGTTGTGTACTTATTGATACTTATTGATATATGGCAAGACACAATGCTGTGCATTATCACAGATCTGTTCTGACCCGCGTGGGTGTCAGTACTGGACGTCAGGGTGTGTATTGCCACTTTTTTTATTTGCTGTTAGAGTTTTATGTTGTTCGGAATTGCACTCGTGCGCTGGTTAATGAATTATGCAGCGAGAGGCTAGGATACCACACGCTCTTGTCAGTCTGTCTGCCCCAGGTTAACGTTACACTTCATGCACTGGCTCTGCAGGAGTAAAACCTGTGTCTGTCATCTGATAAACAACAAAACCCTTTTTTTAGTAACTGTTGCTTTGTCACATTTAAAACTTCTTTTTTTTAATTTTTTTTTTAGAAAGGAGAATCAGGAAAGGGAACAGTAGTTCATGGAAGACAAGAAAAAAAAGAAAGAAGACAAAAAGAAAAAAGAAACATCTCAAAAGGTTTGCAGCAAAGAATTATATTTAGCACTTGTCATGTTTTGTTGAGGACATTCACTGTGCATTTTATTATATTTCTATCATATCATCGTTAGTCATTCATGTCTTCTTCCTCATGCCTTACTGACTGTGCTTCCTGTTTCAGGTGCCAGAACAGAAAATCAAAGGTATGTTTCTCTTTGGACATTGATTCACTTTCTCTGCTGTTATGACATCAGAAGGAAATAGGACATAATTTACAAGGATCATACAGTAATAAGGACCTGGAGTTTTGTCAAACTTATTGAAATAAATCTGACGTTTGATCTATTATCTAAACGATAGGCGTGTTCAGAGTTAGTTTTGTAATAAAACGACACCAGTAGTTGATTTCATGAAAGCTAAAGTAAACGTGCAGCCACTTTACCTCAGTTTTTACGGCAACAAAGTAGACAACTTTGTGTTTCTGGACCCCAAAAATAATGAATTTGCACTATTCTGTCAAGTAATTAAGTCGCCATGAACCTAATCTTATTTGGTGTGTTTTTTAGAGGTGACATTGAGTTAAAATCATTTTATTGTAATGGAAATTCAGTCAAAAAGGTTTTGAAAAAGTCATGGAAAATCCCTGGTTAGGAAGTTTAAGAACCCTGATTTTAGCCTTTCATTTCTACCTTATTTTCTGGATGACAACTTGGCTTTGCTTCCATGCTCACATACCCACTCCTGATTATTTCTCCTCCAATGTGACTATATTTCAGTGCCAGAATCAGCCAAACCCTCCTGCTCCCAGCCCCTCTCCAGCCCAGGCTCAGTGTCCCCCAGCCCTGGCCCCGTTGCTCCCTCCTCTTCCTCAAGTCCTGGTGCAGCTGTGGTTTCTGCACAAGTCCCTCCTGGTGGCGGGAACAATGCAAAGCAGCGGACTGCTGTGGCCAACGGACAGCCCTCCTCCTCCCCTTCAGGAAGCCAGCCCTCCCAACAGAGATACATGTCCAGAGAAGTTCCGCCCAGGTTTCGCAGCCAGCAGGACCACAAAGTGTTACTGAAGAGGGGCCAGCCGCCGCTGTCCTCCATGCTGGTGGGGGGCGGCGGAGGGGATGGGGGCGTGGCTGGAGGTGGAGGCAGCGGATGGGCTACCGCTCCACCTGTTTCCACACAAGGAGCAGATGACGCTAATGCAAGCACAGATGGAGGTGCAGGTGGGTCGTCGTATAAAAAAGAAATACAGTGGGGCCCTCACTAGTTGATCTGCTCGTACCTGGATTGCATTTTCCCCATTAGAAATAAACTAAAAACAATTATTATTATCCTACTATCTAAAAATTAAACTGTAGTTTTAAAAAAATATGTTAATAATTAAAATTACAATAATCAAGAAGAATTTTATGCTTTTGCAACAGTGTGTCTGGGAGCTAGTGAGAAAGAAAGTGACAGATTTTTTTTTTTTTTAATTTAACCTGAAGAGAAATTTGATGGAGTTCTATCAGAACCTGTGCTCTAATTAATCAGATGTAGAACTTTCAGAGGAGGAGACGTGCAAGTCCCTGAACTGGGATCAGGCAAAGAGTGTAGGAAGCTGGGATGAGCACCAGTTACTTGGTCCTTCCTCATAACTCTGTTGAGATGTTTGATTAAAGTCTGGGCTCCAATGTATTAGTACTTTATGGTGTAACCTAAACATCTTTAAGCTTTATTGTAAAATGTACCAAATCTCTCCATTTTGCATGCAGATCCGAATCAGACTTTATTCTCCCCTTCACCTCCCAACTCCTCATCTTCATCATGTGTTGCTGCTCTGTCTTCTTCTACTACTACAACTTATGCAAATTCCACTTGGGGGGCAGGCTCTGGCAGCCAGTCCTCTTCTCAGGGCTGCGGAACAGTGATCGTGGACGGAACTGACCTGGAGGAGTGGCCGAGCATCCTGGGCAGCGACAAGTTGAGTTCTGACGCAGGTAAAGGAGGGACGCAGGAGCCAGACAACAACAGTAGTGCCTCATGGAGTGAGAGAAACATCCAGCAGAAGGGAGGGACTGCAGGAAGGGCAGAAGGAGCGGGGAACATGGACAGTTCTTCCCCGAGTCGCTCTTCTCCTCCTTCCTCCTCTTCCTCACTTAATGAATGTGTTCAGGCGAGTGACGTGTGGGGCTCCTCCACCTCCTCCCAGGTGGAGACAGGGCTAGGATCAGCAGCATTTTACAATTCCAAAGTCTCCCATCTTCTACCAGGGCCTCAGGAAGGCCCTGTGAGTGGCAGCAGCAGCAGCAGCAGTAGTGACCCTGGTGCCAATTTGAACCCCAACCTGAACCCCTCTGCCTGGCCTTGCCTGGGACAGGGTGGGACGTCGAGTTCAGCTAAAAACAGCCTTCCACTGCACTCCTCCATCACTTCACCGTCTTCATTCTCTGCCAGCACTGCCCTCATCTCCACTCATCCTCATTCATCTGTGAATCAAACCAGTCTTCATCAGCAGCACACTGACAAAGCTGCTGCTGGCAGGAGTGGAGAACCTCCACCTCAGCAGCAGCAGCAGCAGTTCAACCAGGGGCTGGAGCTGGGTTCAGTTGAGGAAGCAGGAGACGGACCAAAACCAGAAGGTGACTGCAGTGGGGTTGATGGTGTTGAAGAAGAAGGAGGAAAGAGTAAACTTTGTGGCACTTCGTCTTCCTCTTTAGCCTCCTCCTCTTGGAGACCCATGCCCTCGGCATCCTCTGACCCCAGTGCAGGTACATCAGTGGCAGAGGGGTGGGCTGGAGCAGGGACCAGTTCTCAAGGACAGGAAGGGAGCGTTTGGGCCTTCAGTAACCAGGAAGAGAAAGCAGGGTGGGGAAAGGGAAGTGATGGTGGTTCAAATACCCAGGTGGTATCTCAGGGAGTGTGGAAGGGAGGCAGTCCTGACCCGGACTGGGGTGGTGCAGGCACAAGAGAGGGAGAGAGTTCAAGCAACATAGCAATAGGACGTGGAAGAGAAGGAGACGAGAGCAGCAGCAGCAGCAGCAGCAGCGGGGGAGGTGGAGTTGGTGGCAGTGCTTTACCGGATTCTGCTTCACCAAAGTTGGAAACTATGACAAAAGCATGGGACAATCAGACAGGGATGGAGAGTGGGGATGGGGCAGTTTGGGACTGGGGTGGTGGGGAGGGAGGGCAGGGTGGAGGAGTTGGAGGCCCTTCATCGTCCAGTGGTGGAGGCTCCATAGCTGGGAGTGGTGGAGAAGGAAGTGACGGTGGGAGCGGTAAACAGGTCCAGTCCTCCTCTTTGAACCAGTCCAAGCAAACCTCCACAGAAGTGGCTGAAGTGGCCTTAAATAGCATGCTGAGTCGGTCAGACCTGGACCCCAGGGTACTGTCCAACATGGGGTGGGGACAGACCCAGATTAGACAGAACGTGGCATGGGACGTCGATGCAACAGCAAGAAATGGGAACAGAGGTGACGGGAGTTCTTCAAACACGTCTGCGTTTTCATCTGCATCAGCATCATTAAACACTAGCAGCACCTGTGGTCCCAGTTATTCACCTAACACCAGTTCTGTCACTAATGATCCACCGTCTGGTGGACACACAACCACTTTAAACACTGCAGTGGTGAACAAGGGGGGCTGGGAGAGTGGGGTAGTTAGAAAACCAGGACTGGCAGAAGAAGATTTTAAGGGCAGCCAAGGTAGAGCAGCTGGAGGGTGGGGAGATCCCTCACCCGAAAACCAAGGCAAAGGCTGGGGAAGTGAGGAGCAGAATTGGAGGGATTACCGAGGAGGAGGAGGAGCCAGGAGAAACGTTGGAGAACAGGGTAGCAACTGGGCCGAGGGTCCAGAGGATAAAGGGACGGGGGCATGGAAAGGGACTGGAAGAGGGGAGTCAGGGGGTTGGGGTGGAGACTGGGGACAGAGAGATTCTGCACCTGGAGGTGGGTGGGGAGAAGGACAAAGCCGAGGTGGAAGCAGCTCCGAGGGATCCTCCTGGACTAACATGGACGAGGTGGCTTCCAAGCGATCAGGATGGGAAGGAGGAAATGTTGGTGGAGGTCAATCCCACCAGGACTGGGGGAGTTCCAACCCTCACCCATCAGCAACCCAAATACCAAACATCCAAGTGGTACCAATGAAAACTCCAAATCAGCAGCAGCACCAATCACAGGGCCAGCAGCCTCCAGGTCCAATGCAGGGTGGATGGAGCGGCCGGGCCAATGTTGGAGGTGGGGGTCCGCCTTCCAAAAATCACAACCAAAGTTCGGGTTGGACCTCTGGGCCAATTCCCCAAATCTCTGGCGGGGACAGTCTGGAGCCCAGTGGCTGGGAAGAACCCTCACCTCAGTCTATCAGCCGGAAAATGGACATCGACGATGGCACTTCAGCCTGGGGAGACCCCAACCGCTACAACAGCAAGAATGTGAACTTGTGGGACAAGAACAGTGCCACATCCAGCCAAAGCCACAGTCAGCAGGTCCCGCCTGCAGCCATGCAGCAGCAGCAGCAGCAGCAGCAGCAGCCGCCGCCCAGAAGGCAGCAGTCCATCCAGCACGGCAGAGACACCAACGCTCGCAGTAGTTCCATCGGTAAGACATCCCAGCAGTGCTATGCGTTTCACCTTAACCCAGTGCTTCTCAATTATTTTCTGTTACTGCCCCCTAGCAAGAAGAAACCAACCCCACCCACGCTCTGCCGCAACTATAAATAATAGCATTTGTCCATAAAATAGTTCTAGGTACACCTCTGCATAACATTGTTTCCTTGAAAACATAAAGAAAACAAAAAGAAAGAGATATAGTCTCTTACTTTTCTCTTACAACTCGCTGTGCACAATGGGCAATGAGAGCGCCACTGCCAACTACTGCAGTGGATGTGTAATTACACTTTATTGTAGTACTCTGGGTCACATGCTCCTCCCTCAGTATTGCACCTGCCCCACTATTTGAGAAGCACTGCCTTAACCTCTCTGTGGATGTGATTCTATTTTTTTTCTTTGTTGTTGTTGCAGGTATGTGGGGAGGAGGTACACAGTCCCTGGATAACGGTACAGGTGCATGGGGTCAGGCATCAGATGCAGCATCTGGTTGGGGGGATCCAGATGAACACGGTAAAACTTCCAGCTGGAGAAACCCTTCACCCAACCCTGTTAAAACTGGTGAGAACACGAAAGCATGAGCATGATTTCATTGTTTTCATGTACCTCAGGACTTTTTTTTTTCCCTAAATGAATACTTGGTGATGCAACCGTTGACATCAGCAACTGCTCTCTTACTTGCTACAGGCAACAAATCAGTGGAAAGCTGGGGTGGAAAGACAGAAGGCTCTGTCGCAGCCTCACGTCATTCAAGCTGGGACGAGGAGGAGGACAGTGGTGGGGGGGTCTGGAACAGCACTGGTTCACAAGGAAGCGGCTCCTCCTTCAACTCTGGAGGCTGGGGTCATAGTCATGGAGGGAAACGGGGCAACATCAAGGTAGGGAACGGTTTATCTTGGTATTTTATTTGTCTATGGGTGGATTTTTTTTTTTTTTTTTTTTGGAAATAATGAGTCATTTCCCTGTCTCTTATACACATCTAGATGTGTATAAGAGACAGGCGAAGGACAAAGCCGAGGTGGAAGCAGCTCCGAGGGATCCTCCTGGACTAACATGGACGAGGTGGCTTCCAAGCGATCAGGATGGGAAGGAGGAAATGTTGGTAGATGTGTATAAGAGACAGGCACTCCTCCATCACTTCACCGTCTTCATTCTCTGCCAGCACTGCCCTCATCTCCACTCATCCTCATTCATCTGTGAATCAAACCAGTCTTCATCAGCAGCACACTGACAAAGCTGCTGCTGGCAGGAGTGGAGAACCTCCACCTCCTGTTTCACGGCAGTTTTCAAACATGGGCCTTCTGGTAAGAAATACTCTGTAGAGCATATACAGTATATACTATTAATATTAAGACGCAGGCCAATTATTGTGATTTTTTTTTTCAGGGTGAAGAAATAAATGATGACAAAAAGATTGAAGACAAAAGAGGAATGTCTGATTATAATGGGGAGATGCGCCGGGGAGGAAGAGGTGGAGGCTACCGCATGTCTTCATCCAAAGACATGGGGCCAGTTGACATGGGCTCGTACGGAGATAAGGTGAGAAGTTTTCTACATTCTAAAATACAAGTAATTCCCATGTACAGGTGGAGGATAATAGAGAGGTACATGGGAGAAATACTTCTAGTTTGATTGGTGCGTTTTTCCTTCCACTGTAGATGAGTGGCCATGGAGCGTTTGGTGGCAGTGGTGGAGGGATGGCTCAACCTCGGGGGATGCACCAACCTGGCCTGCACCCAATGAGCTCCCAGGGGCTACGTGCTCAAGTGCCTCATCAGTTTCTGTCTCCACAGGTCTGTTGTCTTCTCTGTTTGAAACTGTTTTGTCAGGGAAAGCTAAAAAAAAAATAAAATAAAATGACCTTGAAACCTTCCAGGTGCCCAGTCCCATGCTGAAGCAGATGCCGTCCCCAGGCAGCAGCGTTGTCGGAGGAGTGGGGCCTGTGGCTGGAAATGTCGGAGGAGTGGGTGGTGTTGGTGGAGGAGTGTTCCCACCACAAATATCCCCGCAGCAGCTGGCCATGCTCAGCAACATTTATCCTCACGTGCAGCAGTTCCATCTGGTGTGTGTCCACCTCTTTGATCAAACCCCTCATCCTTAGGGCAGCATTTCAACACATACTTAGGCCCGCGCTGACTCTTACCAAGCAAATCCTTGTTGTTTTGAAGTACGTAGTAATCGTCTCTACTCACCTTGGTACAGGCTTGTCAGCTACTACTGCAACAACAACAGCAGCAACAACAGCAGCAGCAGCAGCAGCAGCTCCTACAGAACCAGAGGAAGTTTGCTCAGCCTCAAACTCTCAGACAGCAGACAGACCCACAGCAGGTCAGCATGAGAATAATGAAATATTCTACCTACAGAGACAAGTTACCTTTTGTAGAACTGCTTTGTATTCAGAATATTTTCCTCACTCTGGTATTTCCCCTACAGCTGGCAAGAATTATGGCTATCCTGCAGCAGCAGCAGCAGCGGCAGCAGCATCAGCAGGGTGGAGTTGGAGGAGCAGCAGGAGGAGGAAGCTCCAAACTATCACCTACTCACCTGGGAGGGAAACAGCCCATGGTCGACCCTCTCTCCCATTCTGGAATAGGAGGACATCTATCAGACCTGCACGCCAAATCACAAGGGCTGTACTCTGGTAAGTCTGGCCTGTCATTGGACAACACCAAACCGAAAACACGCAGTCGTCCAGTCAGTTTGGAGAAAACCCATTGATGATAATGGTTGGTCTTCACCCATACTCCTCAAATAGCAGTGCAGAACGTGGTGGGCGTGGGTGCCCGGGGTCCTTGACATTAATGCATACGCAGATGTAACGTTTGACATAACAAGCCTACTGTCACTAGGGGGCAGCAACTCTCACAGTGGTTTGTACAGCTAAAAATATACACATTTCCATGGATCTTAAAAGTGCAGTTTATGTGAGTGTGGGTTGGGGGGAGATCAAAACAGTTTTGTCCTCTAGAGGGAGCTGGACAGAAAATAATTGAGAACCACTGGATTACAGTCATCTGAGTGGCTTCACATATGAAGCTCTTCTTCAGTTTATGGATTCCTGAAGTAAAAACAACAATTTATAAAAGAGGAAGAGAAGTAAAGTGTACAGGTGCAGTCTCTTATTCCTGCATCGTCAAGAGTATGTCCAAGTGTGTCCTCGGATATCTTCTGTGTTTTTAGGACACATTTCTACGATCAAAGTAGCCAAACATCTGGCCGGCAGGCCAATAGTGGCCCACCTGTGTGTGTGATCTGGTCTGCTTGATGAAATTAAAAATAAAAAAATGACATTATTTCAGTAACTATGACTTAGTAATAATAGTAAATATCCAATTTATCTACCATTGAGGGCTTAAAGTCAAATATTTGCACACGCCTGTAGTAGAGTCAAGGTGGTAGCAATTGCATGGGCGAAACTCCACAGCTCCACCCACTGCCAGCTGAACAGGTGGAGCTGGTTGGTAACTCTGATGTCTTCCTAGGCCTGGCCCCTGGGGGGAACCTCTCAGGACTGGAGCTTGGTTCCATGATGGGAGGGATGAAGGACACAGGAGGACAGCAGTCCCGCTTCAAGTGGATGATGGAGGGACACTCGCCGGCTCCCTCGCCCCCTGACACGAGTCTTCATAAGAATGGTGTGTAACAGAATATGATCTCGTCTCACCGTGCTGCTCCAGCAGATCTGGGAATCATGTTGATGTGATTCCTTATCTGGTCTGTTCTGAAGGTCCTCTCCCCAGTGCCCTGAAGGTCAGAGGAGGATCCCCCTACTCCCAGTATGAGTTGCTGGGCAGCGATGGTTTAGGAATTCCACCACAGGCTTCAACAGACCACTGGCAACGAACACCAGGCAGTAAAATGGGAAACAAGTCGGCCACGTCCAGCTGGCCTCCAGGTGAGCTTGACAAAGACAAGTTCAACACCTCAGAGCAGAGACTTTTAAGAGATATTTTTACAACTTTTTAAATCTTTTTATTATCGATTACGCTTATTAAATTTGATTTAAAAGATAATAACATTAGTTCAACTTCTTCTGTGTGTTGACAGAGTTCCAGCCTGGTGTTCCCTGGAAAGGAATCCAGAGCGGAGGAGACCCAGAGTCGGACCCCTACATGACGCCTGGCAGTGTTCTCAACTCTCCAGGACCCACAAGTCTCAATGACTCTGACCACCAGTTACTGCGAGACAACATAGGTAATATCTATATATTACTGATATAAAATGTAGCTTTTACTGATAAGATGGATTTTGGACTTCATTGATGAGGGGAAAAATGTCTGTCCAAGCTGAGATTGGACAGACATTTTATTGATTCAGCTGCACCGCAGGTGTAAATAACCCTGTTGTATTTTGCAGGGCCAAACCCCTCTCTCAACACCTCACTGCCTTCACCTGGTGCCTGGCCCTACAGTGCCTCAGACAGTCCCCTCAGTAATGCACACAGCGCAGGTACATGTTTGAAATCCTGAAGCTCCTTTACAAGTTTTTACTATTTTACATGAATTGCGTTGGTTTGTGTTTTTGTGCCTTTTTCTCTGTTCTGTTTATCTGATTCCTCTTTTCCTCCCACCCTGTTTATTTCCTCTTCAGGAAAGTTCTCGGAGTACAAGCCCAGCTGGCCCCCAGAGCCCATCGGACAAAACAAATTTTGGAAATCCAATCGCAGCGGCGTACAGTTGCCACGCCCCCCTCCCGGCTTAACTAATCAGAAACAGGCCTCGTCGTCCCCATGGAATAGCGGAGGCCCACGATTGGCCCGGAGCTGGGGTGGAGGTGGAGCTAATCAGGAGTCAAGATTCGGGCCAGGTACTTTCTGCAGAGTGAGGTCATTTCATAATATGATTTAGTATGAAACAACTTTAGTATCTTTTTTTTTTATTCAGTTAAAGTTATTGTATTTTATTCTTAATCTTTAATTTCCTCCTGCTACGTATTTGCACATCATTTGGTCTATTTAATCTTGTAGGTTCAGCTTGGAGCGACAGTGGGGCTTCAAGGAGCAGCTGCTGGTTACTCCTGAGCAATCTGACCCCCCAGGTAAAGAGATTACATCAATAATATACTTAATATAAAACTGGACGGCTGTTTTAAACACATACAGCTGCTGAAACAGCTGCTCAGACTAAACAGTCAGGGTTAGAACTAGAACATTGTGAACCACTGTGAGTTCTCCTCCACCCACATTCACCTTCACTCTGTCTTATGTAAATGAGAGAGACTGATGCGTGACCCGTCTGTAATTGGATTGTAAAGTTGGATGAACCATTTAATCAATTAGACTCCACGCAAATGCCATTGGTGAGTGAGTGAAACTGCTCTGGGATCAGCATTGAAATGAAAACACTTCCTCCTCTGTCTCCCTGGTTGGACTTGATGGTCTGATGTCTGTGTGTCTTTACACTGGTCAAAAGTGTCACGTGACCTCATGTTTTTTCACTTAAACTGTGCATTTTACAAGAAACTGTTTTTTTCTCTCTCTAATCAGATTGATGGATCCACATTGAGGACCATCTGCATGCAACACGGCCCTCTCCTTACCTTCCACCTTGGCCTGACGCAGGGCAGCGCTCTGATTCGCTACAGCAGCCGACAGGAAGCTGCCAAGGCCCAGGGTGCACTGCACATGTAGGTCAACCTGTAATCTCACAAACACACTTTTCAGTGATGCCTTTTAAATATTCAAGTGGCTTTGAGAGACAACAGAACCAGAGTCAAAGCTTTAAAGATTTTAGCACCAGTGGGATGAAATTTGACACAGGGCCGTGTCAGGGGTAGAGAGATTTAGTTCAAAAATGAAGGCTGAAATGCTATAAGCTCTTTCTATGCTTCCTATTATGGAAATGCTGGAATTGCAGGGGGAAAAGCAGATAATGATAATATCATTTAATGGCATCATTTGGACAAGTTTGGCCTGCCAGATTAAGAAGCCCAATGGACCACATCTGGCCCCTGAGCCTTAGTTTGCTCAGGTCTAATTTTGCAAATGCAATTAGCCAGAAATAAATGTGGGATTTGGGTGGAAGTCGACCGGTAACGGATAATTATATGAAGATGAATCTTTCTGCCCCCAGTCCATGTGGAAAACACTGTTTACAGTTATATAATATTCTTCTCCTTCAACCTTTTCTTAGGTGTGTTCTGGGCAACACAACAATCCTGGCGGAGTTTGTGAGTGAGGAGGAAGTTGCTCGCTATTTTGCACATTCCCAGTCCAGTGGGGCAGAAGAGGCCGGTCCAGGGGCAGCTTCATCTGCTGGACTGCAGGGTTCCTCTGGTACAGGCACCACTGTGGCCAACAGTGGGGGCAGCTCCCCGGGGAGCAGCGAGCAGGCTCCAGCGATTCCGACCGCAGGAGGAGGAGGAGGAGGAGGAGGAGAAGTAGGAGGAGGAAGTAGCACTGTTCTTGGAAGTGCACGGTCCTCCAGCTCTGGGTGGCAGAGTCTTGATGGTACCGGCAGTTCTTCAGACTCCTCTACAGGTCAAGGACCTGGGTTGGGGATATTTTCCCAGTGGAGCACAAATGGGTCTGGGGAGGGTGGAGGAGCAGGAGGGGTCGTGGGAGTGGGTGGAGTCGAGGCCGGGAGATCGGGAGGGTTATGGGGGGGCATGACTGCTGGCTATCCCGGCAGCAGTCTGTGGGGGGCGCCCCAAATGGAGGAGAGGCACCAAATGGACAGCCCTGCTGCGTTGTTACCCGGTGACCTGCTGGGAGGAGGCGCCGACTCCATCTGAGGAGGCGTGCTCCTCCGGACACACTGATACGACATACACTGGGTTACATATGTACTTACTATAGCACACACAGACACACACATTAACGTGGTATGCATATTAATGTATTACGCATATACCACAGGTGTAGGCATTTGGATGTGCACACACACACAGGAAGCAGAAATGTGAGACGTGCTTACACACACACATTCTTGTGGCCAGACTTAAGCTATTATATAAACAAATGCAGGGACTGTTAGATGTGTATACAGCCTTTTTTCACAGATGAAGATTTCAACTGCTTAGACTTGAATCCTGAAAAAAAAAGAATGAAAAGTCAGTGGGTCTGAAAGACTTGACTGCGTTGTTCTGTGCTTAGTAAAAAAGAAAAAGAAAATGTATAAAAAAAAAAGAGGGAGGGGGGGCTTTTCATCAGATTTACATACACGTTCACACACCAAATACAGACAAGCCTTCAGACAGTTGGGCACTGTAAACAGCATTACCTTCATCGTGTAAGAGAACTTAAAACTACTAACTGATGTGAGGTTGAGAGTTCAAGTTTGTATTTGCGTCGCCCTATGGACACAGACGGGATTCGAACACATGCAAACGGCTCGGACGGAGCCGTAACTTACTGTGTATGTTGAGGTTTATGTTTCTTTGTATGGTTTTAATTTTTTTTTTTTTTTTTTTCAAAAACAGTGGAAAATATTGAAAAATGTCTCTTGTTCTGTTTTTCAAAAATGCTGACCTCCTACTGTTGTTTCTCACGCACTCTCTCTGTTTGACTCTCTTGAACATGTTTGTTACTGTTGCAGTGATAGATGTTAAATAGACGGCAGTTTGATGCTATGTTGCATTTCTCCGTGTGTGTGTGAGTACTGCACGCAGTATGACACACACAGGTGTGTGTGTGTGAGTGTGTGTGAGTGAGACTGAGACCAAGTTTGTGGATCAAACCACCACAGTTTGAGTGTGTGAGTGGAAAAGTGTGTGAAGAATTGTGTGTGTGCGTGTGTGTGCATGTTGATGCCTGTCATTTTGTGGGCAAGGCTGCTTACTTTACAGAAGGTCTATACATAAATGTTTTGAGTGCATTGGATATACTGCTGACTGTGTTAAGAAATATTGGCACTAATGCTTTTTGGGGTTTTTTTTTTTCATTTGAAGTTTATTTTTTTAAGCAGACTTGTCTTTTTATTGTCTGACCTGCAATAATATTAAAAAAAGGAACATTTTAATGACACAAAGAGCTGAAGGCATATGCGTTAAAAAGAATGGACATGCCAAATCTTATCAAACTGTGTGCAGTGGGGGACAGTAGAGGGGAGGACAGAAGGGAGGGACGGGTTGTTTACAGCTGCAGAGTAAGAGTTACCGTACGTTTTTAATGTTCTGTTGTTGTGCATTCGTTTTAAATTAAGACAGGCTTTAACACTCCTGTTCAGTGTTTTTGTTTTGAGATTTTACAAAGGAAAAAAAAGAATATTTAAACAAATGAGAACAAGATTAATAAAGATGAAAGTATTGGCTTCTACATCTGTCCCTGGTCGTTTTCTGAAATCAGGAACAAGGTCGAGAAACGACAACCGGCCGCCATTTTAATACCACAACACCTGAAATTGAACCGCGGTCTTATCGTCCACAACACCTGCACATCGTTCTACCGTGTCCCGCTGTCACTTGTATGAAGTTGGAAGAACAATTTATCCCATAATCGTCAAAATATCATTTTTTTAGAGTGGAAGTTGAAGTCAAGGCGGTAGTTAAAAAGTAAAAGCGGAAGTTACGAAAAGTTTGTTCAGGGTTAATTCGAAGAAGAGGTTTACCATTAAAGAAGAATTAGTTACGAAAATAGCTAAAATGGTTTGTTTTTTTTATTCAATAAAAGTCAGAATAAAGCTGTTAACGTCATTTCATACCCACCTCCGCCCACCAAACAAACACACACACCTCCATCACTTCCGCTGGAGAAAGAGAAACTAAACTTTTTCAGACTCCATTTCACTGGTCAGGAAGAAACGGGACAGAGGTGAGTTTCCAGTAAATTAAATACATTTTTTGACAGACTAGACCATCAAGTCTCCATTAAATGATAATGTGTTGTTTTTATTTTATGATTGTTCAGTTGTCTTAGTGTTTCACTCTCGATCGCGGTGGTTTACTGTTGATCAGAAGGTAAATGCGTCATCAACCTGATGAAAAGGGAAATAGTAATTTTATTTTGTTAGGTAAAACTATGGGCTCACAATCTACGAAGACGAGTAAAGATGAAGCTGACGACGCAGCCGGAGACAGAACAGAGTCTCCTGCACCCAGCAGTGAGTCTTCTGGGTCTGACACGTCGAAGGATTCCGATGGAGACCAATCGATATCCCTCAGTTCTGCATCTACAAGTCCCGAGAGACCACGGTAAGACACTGTGGTCCAGACAGAATTGTAACAGAGCATCGGTGTCAAACTCAGTCCCGGGGACCAAATTTGTCCCGCAGTGTAATTATATTTTGAGATCATTATAAATATAAACTAGAGTTGGACCCCAGTATAGCTCTTATTTACCTGCAGGGTTTGTATCAATGATTCAACTCTTTGTTATTGCACATAAGTTTAAGTTTATTTATTTATAGAGCACATTTCATACCAGCATGTAGCTCAGTGTGTTTGAACAAAGAACATTTACAGCAGGAAATCTTCTTCGTCTTCAGTTTATCCCGTTTTTCAGGGGTTGCCACAGCGAGTCAACAATTTCCATCTCATCCTGTCCTCCGCCTCCTCCACTCCAACCCCAACCACCTCCATGTCCTCACTCATAGATCGAAGACAAATGAAAAGTCAAGATGTATAATGGAAGGCATGGATGTCCCTTGGGGGAAAGGGGGTGAGGAAAGACGCCCTTGTAGGAAGAAACCTTAGGCAGATCAAACGGCCGCCAGGGTTAGTGTACTTATGTGTTGGCAAGGCTGTAGAGGTGAGTCTTTTCTTGAAAACGGAGGGGGGCCTCACTGATGTCCTGTGGTAGAACATTCCATATTTTGGGTGCGTAGTGCATGAAATCAGCTTCTCCAATCCTCTTGGGTGGAGGGTCCGTGGCCACCAGTTGGTGGGCTGCAGCTGAAGTTGTGAATTTTGGCTATATTCATAAGGTGGAAGGAAGGAAGCTGTTTTAGTGATTTTATTTTTGTGTCCATTTTCGTCCAAAACTTAGATCGAAATCAAGGACCACACCTTGGCTAGTTAGATGGGCCTTGACATATTAATTTAGGCTTCCCAACCAAAACCTTTAGGCTTCACCATCTATCCGGGCTTGAGACCTGCACCAAAAAACATTGGCTTGTGTTGGTAGTGGCTGGTTTTGGTGCAACAGCAGATGCATGTATTAAAAGTCCTTTTCATGTAAAGTCATGTAATCTTTGTGTTCATGCGTCTTGGTGGCATCTCATACCTACAGTCATTTGATGTAACACTTACAACATTTCTTAGACCAAAGTCTTCCACAACACAATAGGCCTACAGTCTGAAGCTACAGCCCTCATTAGCTTCTCCTGATTTTGTTTGTCTTTATTTTTCCCACACGATGCATTTGACGTAGCCTCGCTCCACTGTCTGTTGTGTTTATTCATTATGGTCATCATTTCAGTGACATTTTATATCAACCTTGTCTCTGAAATTCTTCAAATTAAAATGTCCATGTGAAGGTTCTATAACTTCAGTACCTCTACCCCTCTCCATGTCTGTTCTGGTTTTTACTTAAGTATTTCCTCAGAATCTAGTAATTTCCAGTTCCACAACAGTTAACAACCACATTACAAAATAAAAGCATGTGATCAATATTCTTTATTTGTGCAACAGGAATAATTGCAGAGTTAATAGAATAAGTTAAGACAATTTTAAAACGTTTATTTGCTCTGCCGTAATATATACATTACATTGTCTATTATTGTCTATACCGCAATGTACACATACTAACAAAGTAACCAGTGGTGTCTTTTTATTTTGTTTTGCCTCAAATAAAACTTTTGAAACTCTCGTAAGTTTGTAATCCAAAAAACCCTCAATGCAGTAGGGGAGACTCACTGTAATTATAAAGTGTCATAAATACTCAGTGCTCCGAGCAGAGTCCCCCCAAACTTCAGAGACTCTCTGGTCCAGACTGTCCATCACCTGGTGCTTCATGGAGACAAAGTTATTGTGACACTAATCCATGTGAATGTGTTTCTTTTAAGGAAGAAGATCTCAGTGGACCAAGAAGAAGAAAGCGATGAAGACTTCATACAGACCAGCCTCTCAAAGCTTTCAGGTTTGTAGATGTTTATAAACATTTCCTCTTCAGAGTGTGAGCTGCACTTTGGATGGAAGCATCTGCTAAATAAATAAATCTAAATATAAACATTATATTTAATAAAGCACAACATCAAGGTTTAAGGGTTTAGTTAGTCCAGGACATTAAGACTTGTTGTCCAGTTGCTGGGCAGAAACTTAACCTTGACCATGACCTGATGACTGAGAACTTTCATGTAGACATTTAAAAAAACATATCTACTTTTACTGTTGTTGGAATCAGAGATGGTTCTTCTCCATTCTGACTTTTGTTCTTATCTCACAGTGGACATTGAGCTGCAGAACGATTTAGAAGAATATAAACTCAGTCTAAGAAGAACATATGAATATGTGACTGAAGGAGGAGGTATTTCAAGCAGAAAAACCCTCCTCAACAGGATCTTCACTTTCCTCCACACCGTAAAGGTGGACACTGAGGACACGGAGACCCCTTTTGTGAAGCAGCTGGAGATTGTAAAGATCATTGGAGAAGATCCCATCAAGTTCTTTGATATCTTCAAACCCTTACCTGACCAGCAGGGGGCCATTAGAGTGGTCCTGACCAAAGGTGTGGCTGGAGTTGGAAAAACCTTCTCAGTGATGAAGTTCACTCTGGACTGGGCTGAGGGTTTGGAGAACCAGGATGTGAGCTTGCTGGTTCTGAATTCATTCAAAGAACTGAACCTGATCAGAGATCAGCAGTTGAGTCTTCTCCAGCTGCTCCAGGTTCTCCATCCAACATTAGAGAAGATCACAGCAGAGAAGCTCACTGTCCTTCAGCTGTTGTTCATCTTTGATGGTCTGGATGAAAGCAGACTCTCACTGGACTTCAGCAACATGAAGGTTGTGACTGATGTCACACAGACGGCACCAGTCAATGTTCTGCTGACAAACCTCATCCAGGGGAACCTGCTTCCTTCAGCTCGCATCTGGATCACCTCCAGACATGGAGCAGCCAATCAGATCCCTCCTAAATGTGTCCACAGGTTGACAGAAGTACGAGGCTTCACTGATGACCAGAAGGACCAGTACTTCAGGAAGAGGACCACAGATGAAGAGCTGTCCAACAGAATCATCTCACATGTCAGGACGTCCAAGAATCTCCACATCATGTGTCAGATCCCGATCTTCTGCTGGATCAGTGCCACAGTTCTGGAGGACATGTTGACCTCAGAGCAGACAGGAGAACTGCCCAGAACCCTGACAGACCTGTACTCTCACTTCCTGTTGGTCCAGACAAAGAGCAAGAAGAACAAGTACAGTGGAGGACAGGAGATTGGTCTGTTGGACAGAGATGTTCTTCTGAAGCTGGGAAGGCTGGGATTTGAGCGGCTGCAGAAAGGAAACATCATGTTCTACCAAGAAGATCTGGACCAGTGTGGTCTGGATGTGACCCAGGCCATTGTCTACTCAGGGGTTTGTACTGAGATCTTCACAAGACAGAGTTTATTCTTCAAGAAATCAGTCTACTGCTTTGTTCATCTGAGTGTCCAGGAGTTTCTGGCTGCAGTCTACATGTTCCACTGCTACACCAAGAGGGAGACACCGGTATTGCAGGCCTACCTGGGAAAAAAATACAAATATGATTCCTCTGTGATTGACTTCCTAAGTGAGTCATTGAAGAAATGCCTCCAAAGTTCAAGTGATCACCTGGACCTGTTTGTTCACTTCCTCCATGGTCTGTGCCTGGAGTCCAACCAGGAAATCTTGAGACCGCTGCTTGGTCAGACATACCTCAGTCCAGAAGTTAGGGGTATAGTTCCAGAGGTCATCATAAATCTAAAAGTCATGAACACAACCAACCTCTCTCCAGACAGAACCATCAACATCCTCCACTGTCTGACAGAGTTGAAGGATCCATCTGTTCATCAGCTGATCCAGGAGTTCCCGAAATCATAGATCAGAGAACTAGTCTGGTAGCCACAAGTCTAGTCTGGTAGCCACAAAGTAAATATGTGTCTGGAAATAAGGTTTTGTTTCAATATTCTTGAGAGAATGTTATCCCATTATTTACTGTATATCACAATTTAAAAAAATGGCGATGCCACAAAAAAATATCTGCACAAATATAAACTTTTTTTACCAACGAGTTTTTATTTACCAAAACTCATATTTTACAAACAGTTCAAGATGGCTGACATACACTGTTTGTATAATCTATGTAATGCTATGTAATATATCAAATTAAAGCTCATATCATGGTGAATACAATGGTTTCATTTATACTGCATAAATACTTGATATACTATTACATAGAAAAGAAAACTTGTATTTCTGGTTAAAAAAAAACATTTTATTTACAAAGCCGCAAGTATAATAAATATGTACAATCACATAAGCATCTCAGTGTAATGACTATTGCTCCTCATCGTAATTTCCCGAAGGATACTCCTGAGGGAGTCATAAAGCTCTATCTATCTATCAACATCATCTGAACTACTGCTGTCCTTTCTAATGTCTACTCCCGTCCATGTCCACCTGGAGATGGCGCTCTAATCCACTGTGTAAGAGCTGATCAGTGAATTTTCCTTGCTAATTAGCTCGTTTCACATAAAGAGTCAAGGCATCTAGTGTTGGAGGCATGTTCAGCTCTCTTGCCCCCAAGGTGGAGGCCCCAACGAGGCCATGTCTGCCCTTATTTATATTTCATACCTTCAAAATCCAAAACTATTATAACCCTGGTCTGGAGAATTGGTTAAAGGAGGTTAATATGTTCCAAATGCACAGTTTCTCTATCAAATTTCGTCTCCTTCACAGAGCCATTTTCTGGCCCTCTTCAGGAGTAGTGAGAGTGGAATAATTAAAGAGTTTATACATAAATGTTTAGAGTGGATTAGGAATACTACTGACTGTGTTACGAAGAATTGACTAGGAACAAGGTCGAGAAACAAAACCGTCCGCCATTTTATCCATATCACTACCTGTGCTTTTACATGCTGTGTCCCCCCCCCCCTTTTACATGCTACCGTGTCCCGCTGTCACCTGTATGAAGTTGGACAAAGTCAGAAAAGACGGAAATTTTACAACAGCGTAATTATATTTCCATAACCGTCATGATATAGATTGTGTTTTTATACAGTTGAAGTCCATGCCATGGCTGTAGTTTTATGGCGTTAAACTGTGTCAAAGTAAAAGCGGAAGTAACAAAAAGTTCGTTCGGGTTTCATTTACGGTTAATTTCGTTAATTTAAGTTAACGATTTAAGAAGAATAACTCACGAAACAAAGCTAAATCGTTTTTTTTTTTTAATTCAATCCGAGTCAGAAGTGGTAACGTCATATCCTATTCCCCGCTTCCTTCCTTCACTCCCACTGTTGTTGTTATGCTGAAGCTGGAGAAAGAGAAACTAAACTATATCACTCCATTTTACTGGACAGGAAGAAACAGCGGTGAGTTTCCAGTAAATTCAGATGTTGTTTGACAGACTAGAACATCGAGTCTCCATTAAACGACAAAGTGTTGTTGTTTTTAATATTATGATCATTGTTGTCTCAGTGTTTCACTGTTGATCGTGGTAGTAAAATGTAAAATGTGAATTCAACTTAAAAAAAAGGAAATATAGATTTTACTTTGTTGTAAGTAAAACTTATGGGTTTTTATTCTCTAAGACTCACTAATTCAGAAGATGAGTAAGGACAAAGATAGTGAAAAGTATCCAGAACCCAGCGGTCTGTCTGTGAAGTCTGACCGCTCCATGGGTCAACCTCCTTCATTCGGTCCTGAACCAGAACCCAGCGGTCTGTCTGTGAAGTCTGACCGCTCCATGGGTCAACCTCCTTCATTTGGTCCTGAACCAGAACCTACAAAGCCACAGTAAGACACTTACGTCCAGACTGTAAAATGTAATAAAGTATAAACCTTATAAAGGATGTGTTTCAAACTCAGGCCGGGGGACCAAATTCGTTCCACAGTGTAATTACAGTATATTTGGTCCATTGGTCCAATCCTAAGACAATATCCTTTGGGAAGTTAAGTATATCCATCTATTAGGGGTGTGAATCTTCTCTCACATAATGATCCGATTCATGTTTTGCTTCACAACCTACAATCCGATTCAGGAACCATTCATAAAAATGATTAAACGATCGATCCAGTTTGATCCGATTCGTTCCAGTTCAATTCAATAAATATTTGCAACTCCGCTTTCAACTGCACTATACAGTTGCCACTTAAACTTGAACTTACTTAAACTCCTCCACTTCAGGCAGCTTCGGAGAGCTGCTTCTACAATGGAGAAAAAAAATCTGGTCCATTCAAACTGGATGACTCGGTGCCAAGTGCACTGATGTTCACCCTTATGCTTGAACATGGTGTTTGTTATGTACAGACTGTGACTCTCACAAAAGTCCAACAACAAAGCACCACTGGGTTCAGGTTCAGATCAGGGAGGCCGTTCTTCCCAATCACGCCCCTCCAGGTGTCACTGCCGTGGCCCACGTGGGCATTGAAGTCCCCCAACAGGACGATGGAATCCCCGGGAGAAGCACTTTCCAGTAATTCTCCCTCTGCCTGCAAGAAGGTCAGGTACTCCACACTGCCGTTAGGCCCATAGACCGCAACCACAGTGAGAGTCCATTCCCTGACCCAGAGGCGCAGGGAAGTGACCCTCTCACTCAGTGGGGAAAACTCCAACACATGGCTAGCGAGCTGGGGTGCTATAAGCAAGCCTACCCCAGCTAACACCGCCTCTCACTGTGAGCAACTCCAGAGTAGAAGACAGTCCAGCTTCTCTCAAGGAGTTGGTTCCCAGAACCCAAACTATGTGTTGAGGCGAGCCCCCTTGTGGGCCTTCCTGCGGGTGGTGAATCCACATGAGTGGATCGGGGTTGGCCAGGCCATGGACCCAGACCCGGCCACCAGACGCTTGCCTATGAGCCCCAACTGGCTCCTGGCTCCAGAGCGGTGACGTAGACTGCCTTGTTGACGCCAATTTCTCCATAAGGGGTATTTTGAACTGCTCTTTGTCTGATCCGTCACCTTTGGCCTGTTTGCCTTGGGAGACCCTGCCAGGGGCATTATGCCCAGACAACACAGCCCCTAGGACTGTCCATCTCCTTGTGTTTCCTCTAGACAAACTGGAGAAGTTATTGTCATGACACTCATTTGTGTATATGTGTTTCTTAGAAGAGTGGGTGAGGAGGAGAGCTCAGTGGACCAAGAAGAAAGACACAGAGCAAACATCAGCTCCACTCCTCAGGTTGGACTCTCACAGCCTTCAGGTTTGTAGATATTAACTTAATACTTCCCTCAGACACAGGAACTGAGTGTGAGCGGCAGTTTGGATGGACGATAAAATTAAATAAAGGTGTGTATTAAGAGTAAATCTAAAGGGTAATGTAAAATACCAAGCCTTTCCCATAATTCAGTGGGGCTTTGAGAAGTTTGGAGAAACTGAGAACCAGATCTTAACATCAGTTCTTTCACTGCAAATGTTTAAAAAACCATTTCCAACATTTCTGCTGTTACTTCTTCTCCACTCTGACCATTGTTCTTATCTTCCAGGGGACACGGTTATAGAAGAACATAAACTCAGTATGAGAAGAAGATGTGAACATGTGACTGAAGGAACAGATTATTCAGGGAATAGCACCCTCCTCAACAACATCTACACTGAACCCAACATCACTCAGGGACAAGTCTTAAGTCTGCCGCGACGAAGCAGAAGAGACAAGACAATCCCATGGTGATATTTGGCCAAGTTATCTTGGAAGGAACCGGAGAGCTCTGGGTTCTATACCACCACATTCCAAAAACCCAGATTGTTTTTTTTGTCAGGAAGGGGAGCTGGTATGAAATATAATTTGTTTGAATATGTAAGTGACAGTCTTGAAGCGAAGTAGAGAAGTTCAAACCCCTCTCTCCCCTGATACTTTATCCATTCTTCTTATTATTATCATTGTGTCAGTTTGATATAAACTCCTTAATAACAGTATTGACTTCCAAGTTTATTTTTTATCTATACATGTTCTTTCTTGAATAGGTTAGAGTGTATTTTCTGCAAATGTAGATGCTGAAATTTTTAAATGTAAAAGACAATGCGTGATGTTACAATAATATTATGTTATTAACCCTTTCATGCATGACGGTCACTACAGTGGACAGCTATTAAAATGTAATTTTCTATTGTCATGACCTTCACCTGCTACCCATGGAGACGGATGTATCGGTCCCCTGAACAGGGACTCCGTTTGCTGATGCCATAGCAGGGAACCGTTTCGAGGACATTCTCTGATACCATCACTTTACAGACAACTCCTCAATGGATCCAGGAAACGATAAACTGTTTCGAATAAAACCA
The DNA here is from genome assembly GCA_016785265.1 of Paraplagusia blochii. Lineage (NCBI taxonomy): Eukaryota > Metazoa > Chordata > Actinopteri > Pleuronectiformes > Cynoglossidae > Paraplagusia > Paraplagusia blochii. Next base: position 44,841 of record JAFBJS010006647.1, read on the forward strand.
GTGCTAGATACTCTTCAATCAAATTTCCTCTATGCTGCTGCCATAGATGAGATGGTCATTCCCTTCAAGGGCAAATTGTCTATCAAGCAAGTCTACATTCCCAAAAAACCCAAATGCTGGAATGTGAACATTTGGGCAAGAAGAGGCGGTTCAGGACACATGTACAGCTTCGAAGTGTACAAGGGTGCCCAGAATTGTTGTTTGAAGAGAGCAAAATATTTTTTAAAAAATTTATTTTTGGCATAAAATAAACATTGAATGTTATATAACTTGATCTTTGTAGATTTTTTTTATTTCAGTTAAAATCCACATACGCATGCTGTCCACCTGAGGGGACATGCTCATAAGTCCTTGAAAATTTGGTGTATAAAAACAGAACCAAATCAGTTCTTATTTTTATGTCTAAAAACACGTAGTAAATTTTTTTTAACTCAATATACCATGGGTCATGCATGAAAGGGTTAATATTATTATTATTATTATTAGGTCAGTTCGATACCAACTCCTTACACGCAGTATTGACTCCATATTGCCAACGAGACCCTCGTGAATGAAGAAACAATCAAAGGAAGGAGTGGTGAGCTGTGACGTAGGCTGACGTATAGAGGATGACATCATCGACGCCGTGCACGGGCACGCAGTTAAGTAACGAGAGGAGGAGACAGAGCGGAGCGGAGAGAGCTGCTCGTGCTACCGCAGCTTCTCAGGGACTATCAACAGGGAGCGCAGCCGACGACGGAACGCAGAGCGGAGGGTATGAACGCTGACAGAATCCGCCCCCATCCTTCTCTTCCCGGGCTCCTGTCGGACTGACAACCATCGGTTCATAATCTACACCGAAGCAGCTCTCGGACGAACCTAGTATCGGGTGAGTGGCGGTTGTGGAAACCGGAGAAAGCAGGGGGGAAAAGGTGCCTAATTCGGCCGTAGTGGAGTCTCGTATTCACGGCTTAGAGGAGAGAGGGGGAGGGGGTGAGTAGTCAGGCTGGCTGTGCTCGGTGCTTACACTGACTGGCTGTTACAGTCATGGGTGCGGCTGGGAGCGAGAGTAACGCGAATTATGTCCACATTTTTAACATTTTTACCCACAAAACGTCAGCGACGGCGGTGAAAGCAACACGTACCTCGGCTCCGTTAACGTGTGACTTCGGGGCGCATCCCTAGCAGCTAACGTTGACCCACCATCAATAATTAGCGGTTGGAGTGAATTAACCGTCGGTCAGTTGATAAAGAATGTCTGTGCATCGCGACGGCACCGACGTCGTGAGAATTGGTCTTTTATTTAACGGGTATTTGTGCCGTAGTATTTTTTTTTTACGAGAAGTGTCGCTGATCTGTTAAGTGACGTTGACGTCCATCAAACACTAACGATGTCCCAGAGTAAATTTGACAGTTATATAAATGTCTCCAACATTGGGGACATGGTGGACTGACAGCTGGCTCGGTGTGTGTGGATGGACGTGGTTGTGAAATCTTCTGGCTGAGACTCTGGACACTTTTCTTCCCCTTGTCTTTGTGTCGATTTAATTTGTTACTACATTATCACGTCGCTATAGTATTTATACAAATAGTACACTAGTATTTCAGGTACCAGTAACGATGTCCAACTTGGAACTTTGTTCCCCTCCGACTTAACGCTGGTCTGTAGCATCCACACTGCAACCAATCCACTGTCTTGTAGGCGATTACTACCAGAGAGGCACGTGGTGTTTTTGTGCTCGGAGTGTGACTGGGATATTATTCCAAATGTTCTTCCTAACACATGGTATTCCTTGGAAAAATCCCTCCGAAAATGTGACCATTATTTTGAAAATATCGATAATGATAAATCTATACTTAATAAAGTTGTTGTGGTCAAAACATCAAAAACATTTTTTGATCCTATTTTCATTATATTGTCATCTGTCAGCTTTACTGTTCCTTTGTGCAATGGCATTAATCGCACTTTTAATTCTATGTTTATTTGGCAACAGTGACAGGAAGTGGATTCAACAGTGAAATATTGACAATAGTCTTCACTTTGTTATGAAGAATCAGTTACTGGTTAGTGTCAGGTCTCCTTTCTTATTGTGTGATTACATTATTGTAAAAACACAAATGACATGCAGTGTTGGGAGATTGTTTATATGAGGGAAGCTGTTGCGTTAGCATCGTCCAATAAATATATTTGTGCTTTAATTTACATTAAGTTTGATTAAAGTAGACCTGAAGTGTGTTTGAGATGACAAAATGATCACGATCAACTGTTTAGTGACACTTCTGAAATATTCTGTTTATTTTGACCCTTTAATTTTCACTCTAAATATGACATGGCAGCTGGTAAATTTGTTTACCAAGTTAACCAACAAATGAGCTTGATTTAACAAAAGAAAAAACTCCATACACTATATATTCAGAAGGGAATATATCATATATATACTCTATGGCAGTGGTGCCCAACCGCTGGGCCGTGGACTGGTACTGGTCCGTGGGTGAATTGGTGCCAGGCTGCACAGAAATAATGTTTCTTTTTGTCACCATCTGTCTATTCCTTCCACTTGATCCATACCCATATCAACAAAAGAACTGACCAATAGAATGGCTAGGATTCCATCATCAATAATGATAGCAACTGTATTTGATGAGGAAATATTTTCTCAGTGAAGACAACAACAATAAACTCAAAATGACGCAGAGTCATTGATACAATGTTCTAACGTTTTATACCAGTCTGGTAGGAGATAATTATAGGCTGTGTGGACTTGAAAAATCCTTGTGTGCATGCACATGTTAAATCGGGTAGGAAGATTTTATAGGTAGGAAAATATTTCAGAACACTGAAAATGTCATTTTATTCAAGATTTACATGTATATATTTATATATTACAATGGTACATACACGGACTTTGATAGAGTTTACATTAACCTTACAGAATGCAAAGGCGAGGTCCTGACAAAAATGTCGTTCTCATCTTTTAAGTAAACACTTGTGTTAAACTGGAAAGTCTTGGACGAGAAGACACCTCCTATGACTTGAGGCACAGAGTGGTTTAATCCAGACTACAGGTAACTAGAGTTCAAAACTGAGCCTAATCTCAAACCTCAGAGTTGGATTTTGTTGTTAGTTTGAACAAAATTTAAATATTTACTTGTTTTTCTTGTAACCAGATCTAAAGAAAAGTGTTAAAAAATGTTGAACAGCAACCTGTTTAATAAAACATATAAATAAATCTGATAACTTGCAGTTTGTACTGTTGCCTTTTCTGAACAAGTATGTATTTACCACACAAGCGTTTAATTGATCAGTGGATCTGACTGTGCAACTTTGCGACCAATTCCACTCCATGAATCCTAACCTTATCCAACCCAAATCAATCTGTGTCACTTTCACATTTCCATGGCAGCTTCTCTCCTCTGCCCAGACCGAGCTGTTGGCAGCTCTGCTTTCCATCTTTCAGTGTCTCGGGTCTGGGCTGGAAACGGAGCCGGAGCTGAGACCAATATGTCGAGGATATTTGGGCCATTTTTTTTCCTTTTCTGCCTCAGTTGTTCCAAGTTTACAAACAGAAAAGAAAACATTTACTCTGTTAGTCATTTTAGAGCGCTGCTAGTCTTCACCGCCTTGTTTGTTTTCTCAGTAAAGCACCTCCAGAGATGATTAATGTTGTGGTGAAGCTTCCTTGGATGGAACGAGTCCGTATAACAGAGAAGTAGTTCTTCAGGGCCGTGGATGGTTCTGCTCGTTTCAGTCGGCCGTAAACTGAGGTTGTCTTAAGGAGGCTTTGTTTGTCGACTTCTCTGAAGTCATGAGGTTGTTTCGGGTTTTCTACGCTGAATGAAGAGTTAAGCCAATCAAACTGGAACCGTGAAGATGTTTCAGGCTCTGACCAGACGGAGACATCAACAGTTTAATGTGGAGACCGTGTCAGTGTCTTGTCTGTAAACCAACATCTAACGTCATCTGTCCATTCTTTACCAAGATGCGTATCAAGCAGAATTAGCTTCTTCAGAGTATAATGGAATCTTTAGTTCATTAATGAAGGTGCGGTTTTCAATCATGTGTCTGATTGATGATGACAGTCTTGGAAACATGGCTGCCTCCATGGTTTTTCTTTAAGTTGTGTGCTTGAATGTGTTTGAAACAAAGAATTAAAATAAATTAGTTTACTTTGGAATGTAGGGAAGTGGTCCTCGTCAATTTTCATGCAGAAATTCTCAGTCAGCCTTATGTAAAACTTTTGCTTCCTCCGACTTTCTTCCTCTGTGCATTGACCTGGGTCTGACGAGACCTGCCAATGCTCTGCAGCCACTCACGCTCTCCTCCTCCCATCAGTGCAGAGATTAGCCTTTTCTTGCAGTGGCTGCACAGAGTGGTGAAGTGGAGCAAGTGCTGAATTGGTGACGATCCAATTCCAGCTCGTGACTTGGACTTAATCTTTGAGGAGGCTCCGTATTTCCTCACAGAGTCCAAGTCTCCATATTGAATTAGCCCATGATACAGATTTACTTTGTTATTCACCCAGGGTGTGAACTTAATAAATACAGATCGGAGCCTCCTCCCCGTCCTGGACGCTCTGCAAATCTGATCACGTGTTTCTGACGACGGCACAGCTGTTTGCTGATCAACAAGCCTTTGCTTCTTGTTAAATTCCCTCAGAAAACACATGGTCTCTTGAGCAGGTCTGGTGTTGATCAGACCTTTTGAAACAGGAGAAGAATAATGATGTAATGTGACCCTCGACTCTCGCCCCACAGATTGGAGTTGCAGCCATGGAGCTGAGAGTGGGGAACAAGTACCGACTCGGGCGGAAGATAGGGAGCGGTTCGTTTGGAGATATTTATCTGGGTAAGTTTTTAAAATATATATATATATATATTAATTCAGAAACTCTGACCTCCATCCACTGAACATTTACATGTCATGTCTTTCCTCAGGTGCCAACATTGCCACTGGTGAGGAGGTGGCCATCAAACTGGAGTGTGTGAAGACCAAACACCCACAACTGCACATTGAAAGCAAGTTTTACAAGATGATGCAAGGAGGAGGTAAGATCTACTGAAATGATGAGGAAGATTCTTTATTTTTTTTGCCCGTCTTAGTGATGACACAAGGACAAGGAATAGACTGTGCTCTAAAATTATTAATTTATAAATTATATATTTTATAGCCACAAGTTTAGCTTTAACTTTAGATGTTTTTTTTTTTAAATTAGTGGGTATTCCATCCATAAAGTGGTGTGGTGCCGAGGGAGACTACAACGTGATGGTGATGGAGCTGCTGGGTCCCAGCCTGGAGGACCTGTTCAACTTCTGCTCACGCAAGTTCAGCCTGAAGACGGTTCTCCTTTTGGCAGATCAGATGGTAAGTCCTGGTTCCACACCCAGTTCTCCGCCGGTCCTCAGTAACCATCTGTTACTCTTGCGTCTGCATCACAGTACAGACGAGGCACATGACTTGTATGATATAGGTCATGTGCTTGACCTGGATTCAAACCTTCTCTCCTCGTACCTCGCGTTGCACATGATTTTCCTGTGGATTGTTTAGGTTCATCAGATGTTTGTCTCCACCACGTCACAACAGTTGAAGTGGTTCTTCAGCGCTGGCCTAGATATCCAGTTTTAGAACATAAATTTCAAATAGTTTCTCCTGCTGCCGTGATGCCTTGTCAGTTTATTGCACGTTGGTTTTGCACCTGACACTGACACTGAGGTCTTCACCATCTGTGGGTCATGTTTTTATTTTCTTTGTGCTTCTCACTGCTATTGTTACTGTGTTGTTGTGTATTTACTGGCCGCACCTGCTGCTAGGCGTGTTGTTTAAGTGCTGAGCTAATAAGAGAAATGTGATACGACTTGGTAGCGACACCTGGTGTCATCACTGTGATTCTCTCCAGCGCGGCACCTGAGCCTTTGTGTTCTCACCTGTGCGTTCTCAGATTAGCCGCATCGAGTACATCCACTCCAAGAACTTCATCCATCGTGACGTCAAGCCCGACAACTTCCTCATGGGGCTGGGCAAGAAGGGCAACCTGGTCTACATCATCGACTTCGGCCTGGCCAAGAAGTACCGGGACGCCCGCACACACCAGCACATCCCCTACAGGGAGAACAAGAATCTGACTGGCACGGCACGCTACGCCTCCATCAACACGCACCTGGGGATCGGTAAAGACCTTGTTTAATCATTCTGTTATTGAGAGACATACACAAGACATATTTCTGTCCGCACACGATTCTTAACGTTACATGATTTGGTGAAGTTGGTGTTGAACACCTTGAGTCTGGATTTATAAAACAAAAACAGAATGTGAGTCTATAGAATGGTATGTGGAACATCTCGGGACGTGACCTCAAAACACAGGAAGGACAACGTTTTCTATTGTTTGGGAAAAAAAACTCCTCCTCGTCCTGGAAAGGTGCGATGGGATGTTTTTCTATGTTACTGGGTCACGAGAACCTGCGTTCTAGATACAATAGTGAACTGCTGAGTTTGAGAAACAAGAAGTTACAAAATGTGACCTCACCACACTTCCCATCCTTGACCTGCAGGTTTAGATCTGTATATTAGATCATTTCCATTTCCTATTTTTTTAGTAATTTCTTAAATTTAATATCTAACTGGTACAATATTCAAGTTTTAATCCTTGTCTACAGAGCAGTCCAGACGTGACGACCTGGAGTCTCTGGGATACGTCCTCATGTACTTCAACCTGGGCTCGCTCCCCTGGCAGGGCCTTAAGGCGGCGACAAAGCGACAAAAGTATGAAAGAATCAGCGAAAAGAAAATGTCCACGCCCATTGAGGTCCTCTGCAAAGGTTACCCATGTAAGTAAGGCGTAGGTATTGGACAGCAACATGTTGTTCCACTGCAGGAATGTCACAGCATTTCTCAACCACTGATTTCTGTTTTGTTCTTTCTACAGCTGAGTTCTCTACATACCTGAACTTTTGCCGTTCCCTCCGCTTTGACGACAAACCAGACTATTCCTACCTACGACAGCTCTTCAGGAACCTTTTTCACCGACAGGGTTTCTCCTACGACTATGTTTTCGATTGGAACATGTTGAAGTTTGTAAGTTCTGGATTTGGAGAAAAAAAAAGTTTGTTAGTAATAAAGGTGGACGTTGAGGTGATGAAAACCTTTTAATGGTATTGACAGGGTGCCAGTCGGACAGCAGAGGACGGTGACCGGGAAAGGAGGACAGGAGAAGACAGGGAGGAGCGAATTGGAGGAGCTCCCAGAGGCTCTGCGTCCCGCGGCCTTCCCCCTGGTCCCAACCCAGTGGCTCCCAACAGGGTCAGGAATGGACCGGAGCAGGCCATCTCCAACCCTGCCTCCCGGGTCCAGCAGTCCGGTGGGTTTTTTGCAGTGTTTATTCACTGTTAGTTTTCCGATATAATTTAAATAAAACTTTAAATATTTTTTACTCTCTTTAGGTAACACGTCACCACGTGCAATTTCTCGTGCCGAGAGGGAGAGGAAAGTGAGCATGCGGCTCCACCGTGGGGCCCCGGCCAATATTTCGTCATCGGACCTCACGGCCCGTCATGACCAGTCCAGATCACAGGTGGCAACTCTTTTTCTAATTTCCCCGACTCCAAAACAACAAAAAAGAAGATTAAAATATAGTGTATTTGTTTAGTCAATGCTTGTGGTTTGATTATTATTTTTTTTTTTATTGTTTGAGCTGCTCTCCAGTCTCTAATCCAACCTAATTTTGTTTCTTCACAGGTCAGCGTGCCATTCGAACACATGGGGAAATAGACTAATGTAACTAACAGGTGAGACCAAAGTGACTCAGTTATATTTATAAGAAAATATCTTAAAAACACACGTCATTGACCTTTCTGTTGTTTGCAGGGCTACAGGATCTGACCGTTGCTCTGATTCATACTTTTTTTTTACCACGTCTTATCGTCTTATCACTTTTGCCAATGGTCGCATGGATCTTTGGAAAAGGACTACTTTTTTTTTTTTTTTTTAACGATCCAGAGAAGCATATGACGAACTCCTGAATGAACCCCTTTACTGGTCCTTGGATCAGCACCTCAATACAAAACACATGAATGACACCAGTGACTCCATGGTTGTTCTCGTCTGTCCCCGTCCCCCTCCGTCTGACAACTGTGAAAGAACTCCCATCCGAGGAGCATAAAGGTGTCCTGTTGCACAAGTCTCAGAGGGAAATTGTTTTCTCTTCTCACAAGGAAAAACTTTTATTAATTAGATGAAAGAAACAGCTAAATGGAGTGATTCAGTAGGTGGGCTCGATGGGTTTGAAATGAGAGGGCAACAAAAAGAGGGTAAACTGGGTAAGTGGTGTTTTAGCTGTTGTAAAGTCATGTCTCTGACGTAGCACCCGCTCTCACGTGCCCTTCATCCGCCCATGTCGTGACGATGTCCCAGTCGATTTTAGTCCTAGCCACAAAAACACGCACCACCCTTTTATGTTGCCTGTTTTTTTTTTGTTTTTTTTTTAAAGCCGGGTGTTTTGGTGTATTTTTATGTGAGCGGGTAAGGTGAAGAATGACCATAGATATTGCAAAAACACTCCCAGATCTTGAGGGAAGCTCCTCAGGAAACTCTCAGTGTATTTGACCATAGCTGCCCTTTTTGGCTGACAAATAGTGGCTGCAATTTTTATGACGGTTCTTAATGTTACCTTTTTTATTCTTTTGTTATCGGAGGCCGCAAACGACTGACTGGCTCCACTGTAAATAGATTTTTTTTTTTATTTTGATGTAAAGGCAAAAAGTGGTTCTTTGTTTAATGATGTAAAGTAGAAAATGCATATTATTAACAACCAGGGGAGGGAGGGTAAGAAGACCAGAAGTACTAATTTGTGGGTTGGGTAACTGTTGCTTTGCTACCTGGGTCATTTTCTCTAGTGTGATGTGTGCATGTGGGTGATTGAGTGAATGAGGGAGATGACAGGAGGTCGTACAGAGAATCCCTGCTCTAACCAGCCACGTTATCTCATTAGTTAGTGGAATCCTGTTTAAGTTCACCACAGACTGTTGCTAGGGTAAAAAATAAAACCCAACATGTTGTCTAACGAAGGGTTAATTCATTTTAGACCAGGTGCTCAAAATGTCATTACAAGTGCTATAAAACATCAACTTCCTTGTAAGACGTGCTGGGATGTCTTTTCAGTAATTGTCTTGAGTCGTAGTTGTATTTTAGTACTCAAGTCTTGCAGGTAACCATTTTGCATAGCACTAGAAACTTGATTAGTTTGAAACTGAAGTCTTTTTTTTTTTTTTTTTTTTAAACGAGCAATGTTTAAAAGAAAAAGTCACAGTATTTCCCCTTTTTAATCATTTTCCTGTCTTTTTCCCTCTCCTTCGTCATTCTCTAAACCCTTCATTTTATGTGTGGCATTAATAGTTTTTATCGGTACATCTCACCGTCCTAACTTATGACTTTGTTCCGTCGCGTAACTTATTGAAATTGTCGTCTTGTTTTTATGCCGCTCCCTGTGTTCCTTTGTCACGCCTCTGAGGTCGTCTGCGACCACAGATTTCCGTGTTTCCTTCTTCAGCAGCTGTCATGGCAGAATTTTTTTTTTTTTTTCTTCTTCATGTCACCTGGGTATCTTGGTCTCCAGCAGCCTCGATGATGTCATTCAGGTCCATTTGCAGGGATGTGTAAATAGCAGTGTAATGTGTGTAATTACTTTTGTACAGGCCACCATCATGACCCAGTGGCATCGTTATCATTGGTGATCTGGGTGGTTTCTCTGTGTATTGTCTATTGATAGCTTGTACAGTTCTTTAACACACTTTATTTACAGTATTTGTGTATATTTTATGAAGTAATAAAAATGAATAACGTTGCTCACAGTCGTCTGCCTGGAATGTTTGTCTTCCTCTGAGGAAGTGTGTGTTTTGTTTATCAGAAGTCTGTTTTTTTTTTTTTTTCATAGGGGGGCGTTGTCCGTGCAGTGACGTCATGACAATGATCGAAGCTATAAGACTAGTGGGGATATTACGCATGCGCGAGCAGCGGACAGCTGCTGGTGATGTGGACAAAGTAACGATGCACTCTTCTTTATCGCTGTATTGGAAATGTGAGGTTAATGGTGACGTCGATATAACAGTTTAAAATTTTAACGTAATCTTTTTTTTATTCACGTTTTATTTATATATTTAAATTGAGTTAACGGACGGGAACGAACCGCAGCTAACGGAGCAGCAGCTAACTACCGTTAGCCAACGGCGTTTTTTTTTCACCCGACTCAGCTCAGGTCCATATCAGCCCCACAATGTTGTGTTCATCAAATCAGTGGTCGATTTTATTCTGAAGGATTCGTTTATTTTTGGGGCTCAAACAGTTGGAATAGTAGGTAAAGATCCGGACTCGAGGATGAGGCGTTAATTCGGCGGTGGGATTGAGAGCAGCGCAGATCTGAGAACTGCAGAGGTGAGTGAAGATGAACGATGGCGACACCATCACTGACCAACAGGTCTGTGGCTCGGGTTTATTTCCTCTGTTTTTGCTTAAGTCTCGTTTTCCCGTAAATACTCCCATATTTAACATCACAGCCATCGATCATCTTCTCCTTTCGGATTGTCCCTTTTTTCAGTTGTTGCCACAGCGAGTCAACAATGTCCATCTCCCCCTGTCTTCTGTATCTTCTACTCTGACTCCAACTACCTCCATGTCCTCCCTCACTGCATCCTCCAATCTCCTCTTTGTCTCCTACCTGGTAGCTCCATCTCTAGGATCATTTTTCTACCAATGTCCCTCCTCTGTACATGTCCAAACCATCTCAATCTGTCTTCTCTAGCTTTTTCTCCAAACCTTCCTGTCTGTGTTGTCCCTCTAATCACCTCATTCCTGATCCTGTCCATCCTTGTCTCTCCTAAAGAGAAAATTCAGAGTAGAAATATTATGGTCGTTTTACATCTAAAAAAAATCTGTTGCCACCTTTAAAACATAGGGTAGGAAAAAATGTCCAAACCATCTCAATCTGTCTTTAGCTTTTTCTCCAAACCTTCCTGTCTGTGTTGTCCCTCTAATCACCTCATTCCTGATCCTGTCCATCCTTGTCTCTCCTAAAGAGAACCTCAGCATCTTTAACTCCTGCATCTCCAGCTCTGACTCCTGTCTTCTACCTATTCCTAGTGTCTCTAATCCATCCATCATGGCTGGTCTGTTAAACCTTTCTTCTATCACAGATCAAAACATGATTATCAATATTCTGTTATTAAAATCACAGTTGTTTTCTTCTCTGATCTTCATCTGACATCATGGCAGTGTTTGTTCAGAAGGTTTTCACTCAGCACTGCTTCATATGAAGCTTCTCTCTGTTGTGGTTTAGTTCCATATGAGCTGTGGTCACAGAGAGGAAACCGTGGCCTGATGTTCCACCACATTGTCTCCTGTCGTGAGGCTGTAGCTTTATCAGACTCGGGCACAAAGGCTGCTGATTCGATTGAGGTCAAAGTACAATGCATGTTTTGAAAACCGCCCACGGCCCCAGAGAAGGGGAGTGAAGGGTTGTCCTCTCTTGTCTGTCCCCCATGTCATGTCAGCTCCAGGTCTGTCCAGAGCACAGAGAACATTCACAGACTGTATTTGGTCAAACGGGATCAATCTGTAAAAAGTTATATTGATGTTGTCAGGCAGATTCTCACAGAAACACACTTGACTGGAGGCCTGTAGGTAACAGATATAAAAATGAAACCACAGGGACAGCAGTCTCCACCGCTGCCACCCAAGTCACACTACACCATACTGTGAGGCTTCCTATGGGTGGTGAGCCTGATGAGCTACAGTATGTTCAGAGCACCTCAGTGAACTAATGGATTTGAAACTCAATCCTTGCAGACCACTCACACCACTGTCCTCCAACATAATTATATTGACAGTTAAGAATTGTTTTTATTTTTTTGTTCACTCATTTAAGTGTCCGTCTGTGTTATATATTATGCCTGAAGAAGCTGGAACGACCAAACCTCAGATTTTAATATTTAATATAACTATTTATCAGCCACTTAAACACTTTAATAAACTGTTGACTAATGATGTGGTTCATTTGTTGTACATTCATAAATACATTTTTAATCAGCATAAAGTACATTGAACTAATTGGAACACGTAATGTTACACAACACTGCATTAACTTATATTTTCCACAAAGATAATACATTTATTCTCTTTAGGAGAGACAAGGATGGACAGGATCAGGAATGAGGTGATTAGAGGGACAACACAGACAGGAAGGTTTGGAGACAAAGCTAGAGAAGACAGAAGACAGGGACAGTGGATACATTGGTAGAAGAATGATCCTAGAAATGGAGCTACCAGGTAGGAGACAAAGAAGAGATTGATGGATGCAGTGAGGGAGGACATGGAGGTAGTTGGAGTCAGAGTAGAAGATACAAAGGACAGGGGGAGATGGAAAATGTTGACTCGCTGTCGCTGTGGCAATCCCTGAAAAAGGGAAGGAGATCCACAAGGATAATAAAGGTGATTATACAATAGTCTGTATTAATATTCATGGCCTTGTGGAAATACGTTGCAAAAGAAAAATGTGATTTTTATTCAGATGCAGCAGAAACACATCCACAGCTTCCACGTTGTCACCATGTGATTGAGGCCTTGGCAGCTCCGTGACTCATCCATGATCACACTGAGTGAGGGCCTATATTTAGCTGCAGTGCAGGGGAGTTTGAAAGCCTTCATGAAATTAGTTTTCACTGTGAATGATTACGTTATCTCCTCACTGGAATCCATCACCGACACAGCAGCGAGACGTAGACGGTTGAAGTTTGTTTTCCAAACTCCACTGTCCTTCTATAGTAATGATTGTAAATGTGAATAGTTTTGTTTGTTTGTTTCTGCTCTGCTGATGTGGCACAAATCTAGGATGAACGGAGAACAAACTGCTGAAGACAAGGCTCTGGTTTTACTCCTGAATGAATGATGAGAATGTGACACTTTCAGACGCCGGTTGTCTCTGAGTTATGTCACCTCGAAAACTGATTTGTTAAACAGCTGTGAAGTAGAAAAATAACTTTACGCTACCGTTATTTTAAATGTACGACTGTCAAAGTAGAATTGAGGCTCAATCTGCTCCCAGGCAGTTACATTTTTTGGCCTTTGCTGATTTTTTTTCTTGTGTTTATTTTTTTGTCACTTTCTAAAAATACTTGTTTTAGCTTTGAGTAAAACTTGGAGAACAGAAATAGGAGAAAGTGGGTCAGCAGCCCTGGGCTCTGAGCTGTCACAGCGCATCACTTCATTTAAATCATTCAGCCTCATCATGTGCTGCTGGGTGTGTGTGTGTGTGTGTGTGTGTTCATCCTGACTTCACCTGTCTGCACAGTCTCTGTCGCTCATTAGATTTCCACACTGCAGCTAACTCCAAGTTTAAGGTGTCACAGATGAACAGATGATTGAACCTCTTCTTCTCCTCCGTCCACTCTTTGACCCAGATGAGGCGACTCTGGCAGCAGGACGTACTCTTGTCCCAAAGGTTAGGGAATGACTCTCCGGTCGGCTTCGCCCCGGGCTCCCCAGCCACTGTGGCGCCCCCGGTGTCCAACTCTTCCTTCGTACCCGAAGCTCCGGTGGTCACCCCCGAGCAGCCGTTTTTCCTCATGACCTCCACCGCTCAGACTATATCTGGGTTTTTCGTCTGGACAGCTCTTCTCATCACATGTCACCAGGTAAGAAAATCTCAGACCTGAGTGGGTGCAGTGATGGTCAAAGTGTCCTGAACTACCAGTCCTGGACTTCCATGCTGGGATTTAATCCAATAATCACAGCAGACACATGGATGCTTTTAATCCCACCAGTCACTGCGTATGTATTTTCCTGCCTAAGAAATAAAGGCTGTTTGTTTCCATGTTTGCTCCTGTACAGTAGATTAGAAGGCAGGGATGAAGATCACCCTAGCAACATCCTCACAGTGAGACAGACTGTGCTCTCTCTGTCTCTCTCTCTCTCTGTCTCTCTGTCTTTGTGTCTCGTCACCTGCTGTTTGTTATTTTACCCAAGGTCTGTGTCTGTTTACAGACCAGGAAATGCGATCGCCGGTGCATTGTGTAAGTGTAAAGGAGCCGAGCGGCTGCACACACAGGTGGTGCCGACAGGGTCTGCCCTGTTCTTGCTGCTGTGTAAAAGCAGCCATAAAAGCCCAGTATCAATTACCTGAGACAAGTCCCAGTGTGGGACGCTCCATTGTCCCACTGAGGACTATACGTCTATACGTCGACAACATCCACAGTCTGGAGCTCAGTGACAAAGAGTCTCTGAGGAGGATTCACAGTGAGGTGTCTGTTAAACTCAGTTTCACTGACTGGTGATTGTTTACTGGTCATGAAATGATACGGGACTATTAGAAAAATGTGATTTTTTAATTTACAGGCACAAGTCTGGGATGTTTTTAAACGTATCCAGATGGTATGGCTTATTGCTCTTTTTTTAAGTATGGAAGCAGATATGGTTTTTCTTCAGGGAAATGCAGGTGTTTCAACTGCAATGGGCGAAACTTTTGGAAAATCTAAATATGAAAATACACAAAAACAAAACAAAATAAAAGAAAGAAACTAATGTAAGAGTTTAGAGTGAAATTCATCAGAATTTTTATGAAGTGATAGAGATGATCATCTTCATTGTCAATAAGCAGCCTGTGATGATGTCATCAGTCGTCACCTTGGCCTCGGGCTCATTGGTGACTGAGCGAGTGATAAGATTTAGTTTTTTTGGTGCATTTTACGCCTTTTATTACTGACGTGTTTAATGTTGGCGTTTGATGAAGATCTGGTTTCATCTGCACTAAATGTTTCATTTTTCACTTCACTCTTCTCTTCTCTCTGTTCTCTCTTCTTTCACTCTTCTCTCTGTTGCAGATTTACATGCACCTGCGTTACTACAGCTCCCCCAACGAACAGCGTCACATCGTCAGGATCCTCTTCATCGTCCCGATCTACGCCTTTGACTCTTGGCTCAGCCTCCTGTTCTTCACCAACGAGGAGTACTACGTCTACTTCGACACGGTCAGAGACTGCTACGAGGGTGAGTGAGCGGAGCAACCGAGGAGGTGCTGGGCGACGTTAACATCAGTCTGGATGCCAGGCTGGTTACACAATACGAGCAGCACAGATTGTAGTAATGAGGGTGTGAGGGTGTAGGTGAGAGAGAGTGAGGTTGGATGTGTTAGAACAGTAGCAGGGTCTTCATTTACAAAGGTTGTTCTCATGTCTGTTTGGCCTGTTGGGATTGCAGGGGAGGGGAATCTGTTACCTAGCAACTGTGTTTAAAAAAAAAAAAAAAAAGAAGAAATCCCAGAGAAGACTGGTGAACAGATGAACCTCGACCTGGTTCATCAACCAGCAGCAAATTTAATGCAAAATCATTTGCAAGATTTCTTTCCAGTCCATTTCACAGAGCTGAGGAATACAAACAGGAGCTGGTTATTTCACATGCTGTTGTTTTATATCGTTAGCCTCATAGCATAATAGGTCATATATAAAAAAAAGGACTTAGGCAATTATGCTATGAGGCTAACAATAAATTAATCAAATATACTTTAATATATGTGGAACTAGGCATTAAAATGAACAAGGAATTGAATAAAACAGCAGAATTTTTCCATGACTGTATATCGCCATCCCTAGGATTTTGCATGTGTACATGTACAATATATACAGGCTAAATACTTGGTAGATAAATACTTAAATTGTCATACTGTACTAAAAGGTCTACACATCATCAGACCTGAGCAGCAGATAGAAGAGAAACAAATCAGTGACAGACACAAGACGATGAGAGAATAAAACATGATGCTGTTTTTGGATCAGTTTTTATCCTAAAAAATCAACTTCTCTGTCTCATTCTGCAGCCTTTGTCATCTACAACTTCCTGAGTCTGTGTTACGAGTACCTGGGAGGAGAAAGTGCCATCATGGCCGAGATCAGAGGGAAGCCCATAGAGTATGTTGTGTTTTTTTCTTCATATATATATATTTGTGTGTCCATGGGCTGTGGATGTCCAGCTATTGATATGTTCTGATCAAAGTCAACTTCTCCGTAGATCCAGCTGCGTCTACGGAACCTGCTGTCTGTGGGGGAAGACCTACTCCATTGGTTTTCTCAGGTTCTGCAAACAGGTACCAGACATTGGTCCGACTGATTTGTGATGTCGTATAAATGGGAAACAGTGTGAGTTTTTTTTCTCTCTTCCTCAGGCAACGCTGCAGTTCTGTGTGGTCAAACCCCTGATGGCTGTTATCACCGTCATCCTTCAGGCCTTTGGAAAATACAGAGACGGAGACTTTAAGTACGTTTCTTCAGATATGAGTTGAATCATCAAATCATTTTAATAGTTTGTCCAAGAGCTAAAATGTGCTAAAATGTACTATGGTGTTATTAGATTTTTTGATCATCCTGTCCAGTCTTTACTGCAACCAAACCCCATCTGAAGGGTTATTTGTTATGACTGCCCCCTGCAGGATTGCGTGCAGCCATATATTTTCATCACAGCAGTATCACAAAAAAATTATTTAACCCATAAGCACATTTCCAGCTTTAAAAGACTCATGAAATTATATAAATCAAATAAAATCTGAGGTAAAAACAAAAGAAAACCTTTGAATCTCTTATGAAAATACTTTGTTTTTTTCCCAGTGTGGCGAGTGGCTACTTGTACGTGACCATCATCTACAACATCTCTGTCAGTCTGTCGCTCTACGCTCTCTTCCTCTTCTACTTCGCCACACGTGAACTGCTGGTTCCGTACAGCCCAGTTCTCAAGTTCTTCATGGTCAAATCCGTCATCTTTCTCTCTTTTTGGCAAGGTGAGCTGACAACATTCCACCGTTTACAGACGCAGCGTAAAGAAACCGATATCTTGTGTTTATAATTCTCCGCTCCGACTCTGTTGGGTTCAGGAATGCTGCTGGCCATCTTGGAGAAGTGCGGTGCCATCCCCCGGATCAACTCTGCCGACTTCTCTGTGGGAGAGGGAACGGTTGCCGCTGGTTACCAAAACTTCATCATCTGCATTGAGATGTTCTTCGCAGCTGTTGCGCTGCGTCACGCCTTCACCTACAAAGTCTACATGGATAAGAGACTGGACTCCTACGGTAAAAGAAAAAAGGCTAAAGCTAAAAGCTAGGATGTGATGTCACAGGTCTAATCTCTACACTTTTATTGTGGGATCTTCTTTACACCTTTAAACCCTCCTAAAACATCTTCTTTCAACCTTCTTGTTTCTATTTCTTCTTGTTTCCTCTTTTCTTCTCTGTGCTGCCCTGAAAGGCTCATTTCCAATCTATGGACAGTACGGTAGGTTTATTTCATCCATCTTTACACCTTTCCATGTCAAACTGCTTGTTTTTTGTCCTTCTTGTGTTGACATTTTGTTGACATCGTATTGTGGTCTCATGCACGTCAGAATACGTCGATTATTTTAGTTCTGTTGTTTTATTTTCTTCATTTTCTCAAACATATGTTGATTTCAGTTTGTTTATTCTGCTATTAAAACTAGGGCTGCCAGATTAATCTGAATTTATTTAGATGTGCGGAAAATTATCTTTTTAAAGGTATATTTGTTTATTTTGTCATAAAATCCAAAGGATGTAATTGATAAGTGAAAAAGGAAAAATATACAAAAAAAATCTCAAAATTGGACATACAACATGATGGATTTCATAATCTGATTAATCTCTCAAATGATATCAGTCATAACATATTAATGTTGACAGCCCTAAAAAAATCCCATTACCTACTTAACTCGTCATCATTTCAACAGTGGTTGGAGGAGATCTACTAATTTTTCTGTATCTTTCTCTTCTGACGTGTGACTTTCCACCTCCAGGTCGCTGTGCTCCCATGAAGAGCATCTCCAGCAGCCTGAAGGAGACCATGAACCCAGGAGACATGGTCCAGGACGCCATCCACAACTTCTCCCCGGCCTATCAGCAGTACACCCAGCAGTCCACCTTGGAGCGCGGCGGGGGTCCGCCTCTGTCCCGCAGCCACAGTAACCTCAGCACCCGCGGAGATAACGAGAAGACCCTCCTGCTCAGCTCTGATGACGAGTTCTGAGCCTCGGGGTCTTGGTCTCTTTGACGCCCGTGGGCCTCGATGAGGTTTAGGGAGGTTTGGAAGATGTTTTGTTAGCAAGTTGTGCTAGAGCAGTTAGCTGTTTTTGGTTCTGAGTAACAGATCCTACTGAGAATCCTACTTTTTATCCACTTTAGACTCCCTGGCATCAGTATGTGAGGGAGTCCAGTGCCATGGTTAACTGATGTACACACCTCCTCCTTCTCCTCCTCCTACTCCTCCTCCTGTTAGTTTTAATATCGACTGCTCTTCGTCAGCTTTCTGCCAACTCTGTCGCCTATTGAAACGTTGCCAAATAGAGGGAGCAGCGCCCCCTGCACTTCACTTACACAACACAAGGGAGCCTTCCTGTCGCTGTGCTTCAGTTCAATGTATAGTAACGAAATTGCAGATATTTTTTTATTTAATGACCTTGGAGGTCGAGCTCATCTAGTTGGAGTGGAAATGACTTATTTCATAATTATTGATCATTTTTGTTTTGTGAATTTGTACGTAGAAGTGGATAACAAGCATTTTGGTGTGTGTGTGTGCGCGTGTGTGTGTGTGTGTGTGACCGCTGCTGTCGGCCTGACTCAGGCTCTTGGCTTGATGCTACTTTATGCGAGGAAACAAAAAGGATCTGTCGTTGGACAGATTTTAGCTTCATCTTTGGGACCGGAGGAAGGACAGTGGACATTCAGATTACAGATTACTGCAGGAGCAAAGCTTCCCAGTGAAGCGTCCCGGCTGTTGTGCTCTGGATTATAAACCTAAATTAGGGACGTTGTAAGAAACAGAGATTAGACTCTGAAAAGCACTGAGGTGTTAAGACCTGGAACAGCAGTATAGAAATAAAAACATTAATTAAAATTAAACTGTCCACAAAGAATACATGGGCATTAACCAGACAATGAAGTGAACTTCACTTTTTAATGTTTTTAATGGACACTACTGTTACAAAATGCGATCACTTTATATTTAATTTTTTTTTTTTTTTTGCAGCGTTAAAGTTGTCCATAGTCGTTTCTTGTAAATATTTGACTTTCTCTCTGACTTTCTCTCGTGCTTCTGTTAAAAGCAGAATCCAAACAAACTGACTTCATGTTGTTGACCTCAGGTAAAGGGACACAGGAAGACAGATAAAGTACGAAAAAGTACTATTTTCCTCCTCTGAGTAATGAATGTAGTGAGGTGAAACATATCCTTTCCTACACTTTACAATAAAGTAAGTAAAAAAATGTGCGTTTTCTATCTGTGCTTGTTGTTATACATACTGATGTAAAGATACAATTTCAGAGAATTTAAGATAAGAGTAAAAGAGTGGAGGCCGTATGAGAAAAATGAAATAAGCATATAAGCCACAAATGTTTATTACATAAGGAAAAGAAAGTCGCACACTAAGTAAAGAAGAACACTGAACAGCCAGTATAAGGACTGAAATGACGAGGCTTGGGAAAGCACTTTGTTTTGAAATATTTTAGTGCTCTAATGTTGATTTTGTTTCAATTTCCTGTATTGTTCTGTTTTACTGTATACTTTTACTTTGTATTTTTGGTGAAATGTCATGCTTCGATGCTATATTGTTTCTGTCACTGCTGAACGAGAAATAAAAAGAGAATTGAAAAAGACACAAGTCTGGACAGAAGTCACTGACATGACTGACTCATTTACAAATTAACAAATTAACACAAATTAACTATAGCTAGAGCGGCGGGAAGAAGAAAAAAAAAATTATTGTGTTTTAAAGTCTTCCCGCCACAGTATTACAAAATAAAATTAATGTTAAAACATTGGTTAAAAAGAGGTTAGAACGATAAATAACAATAATTATAATGTAAAATGTGTAATATTTTCCTTTTAGAGGAAAGTAGATAACCTGGCAAAAAAAAAAACACCTTAAAATGTCAATCATATCTATGGGCGTGGTAGTTGTTGTTTTTAACCAATCAGAGCAGCGCACCTCGCCGTCTGAGTGCCGTGATAAGAACACAATGCAACGTCATCACGCACTCCTGTTGTTGTCGTCATTGGGCCAAATGGCTGTCGTTAAACTTATTACTTGTGACATTTAGTCAATTAGAAATCTAAGATGGAGAACACACGTCTCTATTTACGCTTTGTATCGAACTAATAGTTGGCAGCTTTTTTCCCTAAGACGGGAGCACAACACGGTTAATTAATACTTTCTAAAAATATAAAAGTTAGTTCAACAAAAATACAAAAAAAAAAACCTGTTTAGGAAAATTTAAGAGACGACGAATTAGCTGTTAGCATGTATGCTACGATACAGTATACAGGGACAACACAAACTTTCGCGGTACCTGTTAATTTCCCAGAAGCCCTCTACTCGGCCCCCAAGTCTTGGCCCACCGCCGGGTAATAGATTTGGGAGTCATGGAGAATCTACTGAAGAGGCGATGGGACCTGGACAAGCTGCCTACATTCAAGAAGACCTTCTGCGGTGAAATAGTGAAGTTCAGCCGATGAGGCAGGTACTGATAGAGTGTCACTATCTCAGCTACAGACACCATCGTCGTCTAGTTATTTTTAAATGTAATTAAGTAACATTTTGATTTAAAATGTCGCCTAACATGGCCGTGAAAATATTTTAGACCACCACTGCTGTTTTGCTCAATTTCTTCCTAATTTCAAAGCCTGGTTGCACTAAAGGTTCATTAATGTATACAATATAATGATGACAAGCAAAATTATAATTTTATATTATAATAGCCCATTCCAGAGCTGTTGTTTAAACATTTTTCATGGTTTTCATGACATTAACCAATGGTTGAAATCATGCACTTTATTTAAACAAATCTGCTAGTTTGACAAGAAAATGCGTCAATATATTGGTCCCTGAAGACTAATTTTTTGTTTTAAGTCTCTTTGTGTGTGATGTTACAGAACAAAATATTCTTGTCCCGATTTGAATCTTGAGAAAATTTTGTTTTTCAGTTTGTTCAATGCTGTGTTTTGTAGGTATTTTTTTAAAGATTGCCTGTTAAAACTGCGATGCAGGAGTTTTTGAAGAATTTTCATATCTTGAAGTCTTTTTTTTCCACACTTCTTTCTCACTTTTAACAAAAGTCTCTACTATCCTTGGTTTACAGCAATAAAATTGGTGTTAAATAAAAAAAAAATGCTGGAGGTCACCAAGAAAAAAAAACTTTTATTACCCAGTTGAAATATTTTACCAGTGTTATGTTCTTTTCACGTTGAACAAGTCAAATGTACACAACATAACTGCCATCATTTGTATTTACAGAGCAGTCGTATTAAGGAGGAGTAGTGCAGCTAAAGGTAAATGTGGAGGCGGCGGAGATGAGAACTGGTGGCGTGGTCGACATGCATCGCACACTGCCAGAAACGAGTGGGACATGTTGTAAAGCCACCCAACAGCTGCATTTGTTTCTACAATGCTAACTTTAATCACACGCTGGGGAAATGATTAGACATTTAACTGAAAAGTAGAAACATATCCAGGGAAACATGGTCTAATAAGAATAATGGATGGAAACTTCAAATCTTCTGACACTAAAATGGAATCCCAACTGCAAAAAATAGGCACAAATGGCGACAAACCAAAACATTGCACACAATCATTCTGTGCAAGATGCATCTGTCAAAACATTCAAGAGGTGTTTAGATGTTCTCCTCATCACAGTAGTCCTCTACCAATGTGCTGCTGTTTGTAAATCAACATTGTGAAAGTATGCACAGGTGACAGTGAACAGAACGAACAATGAACCTGGAAAAACAACCTGAAGAAACAAACACATCAAAAGAAAAAAAAGAAATCAAACACTCATCTTGTTTTTTTCTCACTTCATTTTTCAATTTGGTAAAAGGGGAAGCAAGACTCAGACGCTGCAGGGAGAGAGAGCAGGTGCATGATGGGTTTAAAGCAGCCACACTGGCTCTAGTCTCATTGGAGCAAAGCGTAACATACATCACACTGACGGAAGAGCGTGAGTGCAGTAAATAAAGTGAGTCAGAGAAGACGTACAGGGATTACCAAGGAAAAGTGTCCTACGCAGTGAGTTTAAGAGTTTGTGTTTTTGGGAGGAAAGGAAGAAGAAGTCTGAAGGCAGAGTCTGTCTGGTGCTGTGTTTTTGTCTTTCAGTGCTATAGACTCCCCCATGTGTCCGGAGAGGGAAACTCTTCTACAGTGCCGCTCTCACTGCGCTCCTGTTCTCCCATGGTGAAGGTTAATGTGTACTGGAGCTGCACCTTCTCCTACAGAACACACAGTGGAAATGGATCAGCGGCGAAAACTCAGACAAAAAGTTTGCGAACACCTGCTTCAGAACCAAGTCTACTGTTGAATATTTCCACATTTAACAGTGTATAATGCAGAATCTGTGAGGCTTTAGTGATGTTGTACCTTGTTCGGGTTTGCAAGCAGCAGGATCTGTGTGATGGCAGCAGGAGGAAGGATGGGGTTGAAAGCTGAAAGTTGAGTTCCTGATGGAGGCTGTAGTTTCACTGCCATAGACTGGAGACAAAGAATGGACAAAGACAATAATTTCAGAATTGTGATGTGACTGTATTTAAACTTCTTTTCACCTGAAGACTATTCTCATCGCTGACCTTTGGAGCTGCTGTCTGGAAGTTTATGTTGGAGACAGGAACAGGAGCAGAGGACAGCATGGAGATGATCACCACCAGGACGTCAGGGCGAGACGGAGGCGAGTCCCGTGCAAAATGAAAGAGAACCCGCAGACTGTGCTTGTCGAACACAGTGACAGGTAAAAGATTACCTGTGGTAACACAACAGGAACATGATAAAAAAGGAGATTAATGACCCTTTTTTGTTCAAAGGCAGCTGAAGTCAAAGGTTTACTCACTAGGTCTAATGGATTCTAATGGTATAAAAACATCTGTCAGTGAAACTTCAGGAGGCGCTGTCTCAGGGTGAGTCTGGGCCACATCCAGCAATGTGGCACTGAGACCAGGCTGAGAGTTCAGTTGAGGAGGGACTGGTTCAGAGGAGAAAGTTGGAATCGGGTTTGGTGTAATGTTGGAGCTGGTTTTGCTCTGGAGGTCTCTCAGAGTTGGTTTGGACTGCTGCTTGTCCCTGTGAGGAGAAGAATATGTTTATTTCATCTGCTACTTCTAATATTCTTATATATATTATACCATATTATGTTTATTTCTTTGTCAGTTCAGTACCATTTGACTTGGAGGCCCTCTGGTGGTAGGGACTGCTGCAGCAGCGTCTTTCCCAGCAGGTCCAGCTCGTCCAGGGCAGAGTTTCCAGGTGTGGAGCCTGAGGAGAGCGTCTGTGATAGAGATGGAGGGTCTGGACTCAGGAGGAGGCTCGGTACCGCTGGGACATCTGCATCTATGCTTTCAGAGGACTGATGTGAAAGACAAAGGTAAAAGGTTGCTCATAGTCCAAATATTTTGCACTAGAAATTCCTGTATTTTCAGTCTATTCTAAGGTCATGGAGGGACTCACCTGAAAAGAGTCCCAGGCTGTGGAGTCCTCAGGTTGTGAGGCCAGGTTGGAGGTATGTGTCCCTTCACTTAAACCTGTCAGATTCACGAAAATAAACAGGACTCTGTGAATAACGAGTTGTAGAAAAATCACAACAGGTTTACAGAGTTAAATACTCTTACCCAAGGACATCAGCTCATCATCAAGAAGACTGATTCCCATCTCATGGGAGGGTGCGTTGTCTGTGGGGGTTGGAAATTCTGGGAAGGACGGGGGAGACTGAGGTGACGTGTCCAATCCTGACAGGTCAAGCAGTGCCGTTCCTTTTCACATGGACAGGATCGACATAGGACATTTCATCAGGGTTTGGAAAAACATTAAGAAGCGTCCAATCTGGAGACATATTTGTAAGTGGACCAACCTGTTTGTTTCTGTGCGTTCACTGCATTCGTCCCGTTTACAATCTCTCCCTTCACCTGCTGTTTGTAGAGGTTGATGACGTGGGTCAGGCTGTCGTTGGCCTGCAGGATCTCCGCTACACAAACACACAAAAATAACCGTTTTCTTTCTGCACAGCCCTGAACCTCATCACTTTACACTCTTGCTATTTGCATGACAAAAAGACAAACAGAGACTCACCTAAAGCTTCATCATTGTCCTCCGTATCACTTGCCAGTCTGAACAGAGTGGGTCTCAGTTTCTCACAGCGTTGGTACAAATCCTGAGCACAAAAACACACACACTCGACTACCAATGTTGGCCTTACTACACTTTTGTTTTTTTTTTGCTGTGAAGACCCGTGTCTTTCAGGTCACCTGTAGCAGCTCAGTGTTGCTCTGGTCTGTGGCATTGCTGTCCCACTCCTGCAGCAGCTGAGTCAGCAGGGAGACACTTTCCTTCACCTCCTGGATGGCGTTCACTCTTTTGGACACCTTCTCTGCTCGTCTCTGGTCCTACAGAAAGGTGATGTGCAACTTTAGTAACAGCTTGACTGCATAGCTGTGATTAGTCAGACTTACAGCTGCCAACACAGTGTTTGTCATCAACTGAACCATACATAACCATGTAGAGTCTAAAGTCATAGTGTTAGTTCTGTGCCTTGAATCAGGCTAAACACACACAGTGAAAACCTGCTCAAACACTGACACCAATCCGACTCCTCAGCCCTGGGGCTTTTGACCCATTTACTCATTTAGTTAATGTCACGTTGTGAGTTCACAGCTCTGATAGTCGACTCCGGTTCTCCTCCTGTGGTTAATGTGCAACACAAAGGTCCCCAGTAACAAAAGGTGGGAACAGTGGAGAGAGCTTCACCTCTTGGACCATTTCCTTGATGAGATTATTGGCAGCCTTCAGGTCCTCGGGGTGTGAGCTGTTCAGCAGGCGAGACAGCATCTGAAAGAGCAGACCACTGTAGTTCAGAGTGAAATATGAGAAAACTGACGTAATAAATCCTGGCTCGCAGTGAGTAAACTGATATTTACTACATTTACATAAAGGAAAATATATTTTTAAATGAGTTAATGGAGTTTCAAACAGCTTACTTTTGATTTCTCCTCATCCTCAAAAATGGCGTTCTTGGGTCTGGATGGAGGAAGTTTCAGGAGTTTGTCTGGTGGTAACTCTGGGTCCTGTTTGATAATTCCTGGTTGAGAAACACAACACGTTACTGTGGACTTATTTAGAAGGTACAGCGTGCTATCCTTTACAGTAAACTTTCTATTAGTTTAATTTAATTAAAAACAATTATGATCTTATTACTATAATCATGCAATAACCATACATGTAGTGATTTACCTCCTAAACTTGAGCAAATGTTTCAGGACCCAACAAATGATTCCAGAAACTCAGACATCTCTACTTCTATTGAATCCAGAACCCAATGGTCTCTCACCTTGTTTCTTCAACATCTGGTAAGCGTCTGAGATCTTTGCTTCCTCAGGTAACCCCAGAGTCCAGCTGTAGATCAACTCCAAAACCTTCTTTTTCACTGGCTCTGGTGACCGTGAGCCCAGGTACTGAGTAGAGATGAAGATAAAAACATTAATTTCATGCAGTCAAACAAACCTGTTGACAAAGCGTTAAAAAGGCAAAGAAAGAAATATCACCTTTGGAGAAACTACTTTGATGAGTTCATTTAGAAACCGGAACTTTCCCACTTCACTGTGAAACCTTTTTCCACAATTTTTCATACACGTTTCCAAAACCTAAACATTTGGTAGAGATATTGTACATTAACAATGCACTGGTCTCAGTTATTTCTCACCGTAAATCACTGATCAACATCTGTACTTACCAGTAGAGCCTGCATGGCCTCCCACTCCTGAGGAGACTGGATTTTGTGGGCCAGAAGTCTGGTAGCCAACTGAGGCCTACAACAAAGGACGCAGCACTGAAGGTTAAAAACACTTAACAGTGTAACTTATAAACATAAGGAGCTGCTCATACATATAATACAACACTGTAAACTACTTTTTCCTCACCCTTCCAGTTCATTGTTCAGCTGGTCACAGAAGGCATGGATGCTGCTCCAGTCTGTGTCTCTGTTGAGAGGGTTAGTAGCTTTGTCTGAAATATAAGGTAATGATGCATTAAATATTAGAGCTTAGATTTAGGAGACATATGGATGGCAGGACAACTCTAATACACATTTGATGATCTCACAGGTCTGAGTTTGAGAGGATACAGCTCTGTATCCTCAACTCTGACTCCAACTACTTCCATGTCCTCCATCACTACATCCATCAAACTCCTCTCTGTCTCCTACCTGGTAGCTCCATCTCTAAGATCATTCTTCTACCACTGTCCCTCCTCTGAACATGTCCAAACCATCTCAATCTGTCTTCTCTAGCCTTTTCTCCAAACCTTCCTGTCTGTGTTGTCCAATAGCGAATTACAGGGAAAACAATAATGTCACTTAATTCAAAAGTACAGTAGTGCAGAGCAGAGATCAGACCATCAGTGGATGTCAATTTCATTCCCTGTGATATGCGTTAGTTTGTCAGTTACAACTTTAATATTTTTACATCATTTTTTTTTTTTTTGCTCAAACAATTTTCCCCGTTTATTTTGGGAAATTAACTAACTGTTATGGTATGGTCGACGCGACGATTCCAAAGATCATCACTCGGTCTCCAACCTCTAGGTTATTGACAGTAACGGCCGTCAATATACAATATTAATAAAACGAAAAAAACGTAGGTACTGTTGACAATTAGTTTATATAACGAACTCTAGACCGTTGCCATGCACTGAAACAGGTGCTAACTGTCAGTAACATTAGCTAGCTTCCTAATGTCGGTCGCACTGTGTCACTGTTTGGTCTCGAACTTTCCAGACCAGGCCGAGGCTTATGCTTTGACCTCAATAGGCTCCGCGTCGCCACAAACTGATTCAACTTCATGCTACAGTGACAGGCTGCTCGGCCAAGGCACCGGAGCCACGGAGGAGACGCTGCGCTCGGCTGTGTTGTGGTGGCAGCTGCCGTGCAGCCACATCAGCTCCGCAGCTACGTTAGCATCCTGGACGTGACAGTGACAGAGTCCCTGTCTCTCGACCCGGAACAAACACCGTTCCAATCTGCTGCCGTTTATATAAAACAACTCCCGCTTAGTCAGTGGTGGCTGTCATCTGTCCAGACCACACAGAGTCGGTGAAATAAGTTAAAAATACTCACTGATACGAGACTCCAAACTCTCCGCATCGGGCGGCGCAGCCATCACTGCGAGATTTATGAAAA
The DNA here is from genome assembly GCA_016785265.1 of Paraplagusia blochii. NCBI lineage: Eukaryota > Metazoa > Chordata > Actinopteri > Pleuronectiformes > Cynoglossidae > Paraplagusia > Paraplagusia blochii. Next base: position 72,056 of record JAFBJS010006647.1, read on the forward strand.
GCTACGATGATCTCGCGAGAGACGAACATCCACGTCGGGGCGGTGGAGATATAGAACTAGACCAAATAGATGCGCAACAAGGCACGTTAAATTATACGTGGACAAAAATTCAAAGCACGTAACTCAGTTCTTGTATCGACTTTGGTAGTGTTGTTTTTCATTCTGAAAATAGTCGTTACTTTCCAGAGTGTAGAAGGCTTCTCCGATTCATATCACAATGTAACATTTGTGTAGAGTCCACATTGACTACACGGATGGATTTATGGATAGATGATCTATTGAGAAAACTTCTATGTTCAACAAGCTGTCAGTTTTTGGAATGATACCGGAAGAAAATATATTTATATCTTTGAAATAATGCATCCACTGTGACTCACTGACCTGTTCTATATGTGTTATGTAGTATACGATTTTTCAAAAGGTTATTTATTCATAATATGGTTAAAATATGTAATATTTTCCAAATATACATCAACTACTGTTGTACATCTGTTACACTTATACAAAGTACAAGGTAGTCACTGTGCTAGAATCATTTTGTTACCCGTTAACTGTCCGTTAACCAGTGATAACCCTTACTTTTTATTCTGTTGTTGTTCTGTGCAACTAATCTAGTCTTCTACGACCACTAGTAATGATCATAACATTATAATCACAACAAATATACCACCATATTATGCTACTTGACATCATATAAATATATATTTTGATTTGTCAACACTGTAAGGAGAACCCTCTTCCTAATTATAGTGCGAAACACCAGTAGCAGCAGTCCCTACGCCGCCCTCTAGCGGTAGCTATTGAGTATTTCACTGAGTGCGTGGTCCACCACAACAAGAAGGATTGCTACTGAGAGTAACGGGATTTGATTGAAGCTCAGTGGTTTCCCTGGATTTCGTTAAAGCTTCTTCGTCAATATCGACTCAGAGGAAGTTCAAGAGAGACGCAGAGGGTCGATGATGTTCTGGAGAGAGACTATTTTGAAGAAGTGTCAGAAGGAACCGTTGAAGAGGCGAGTCGGCAGTTGTGACTGGAAACTTTAAACTGTAGGAAAAATCTCACATGGACTCTTTATCTGTAAAAAACCCAAAGGCAGACACGTTGTCTCGTGTCTCTTTCCTCCACTCGGTGAAACACCGTAGAGACCGACAGGTTGCCAGCATGACAATAGATGCGAGTTTCCTGTTTCCTCCGCAAAGACAAACCTGCAGAGACGTCGCTGTTCAGCAGAACTGATGAAGTACCACGTGAAGCCCATCAACGGTCCTGGTCACGCTCTGAGAATGACATCAGTCCGGGATTTAAGGGAATGGTCCCGTGGCGTGTGCGCTTCTTATCCCAAGGTGGACATAAAGGACATGTCCACGTCCTTCAGAAATGGACTGGCTTTCTGTGCCATCATCCACAAACACCGACCTGATTTAATGTAAGTAAAGTGAAATTCCTTCCTCAAGTGAAAAAGTGTGGTATTGTATGAGGGAGTGGCAGAGAAGTATGTTAGATTGGTGCAAGATATGTATGAGAACAGTACAACAGTGGTGAAGTGTGCTGTTGGAAGGACAGAAGACTTGAAGGTGGAGGTTGGACTGCATCAAGGATCAGGTTGAGACCCTTAAGATGGACGGATTGACAGATGAGGTCAGACAGGGGTAGGCAACAATTAGGAGAGAACCGAAAGTGAAGGTTTGCAATAGAGAGAAGAGGAATGAAGGTCAGTCGTAGCAAGACAGAGTATGTGTGTGAATGAAAGGGAGGACAGTGGAATGAGGTTACAAGGGGGAGAAGGTGGAGGAGTTTAGATACTGAGGACCAACTGTTCAGAGCAGTGAAGACTGTGGAAGAGACTGAGGAGAAGAATAGAGTGGAGTCAGGATGGAACAACTGGAGAAAAGAGTCAGGAGTGATCTGAGATAGAAGAGAGTCAGCTAAGGTGGAGGGACGGTGGACAGACCAGCCATGATGAATGGATTAGAGACAGAAGACAGGAGACAGAGCTGGAGGTGGAGGAGTTAAAGATGCTGAGATTCTCTTTAGGAGAGACAAGGATGGACAGGATCAGGAATGAGGTGATTAGAGGGACAACACAGACAGGAAGGTTTGGGGACAACATAGACAGGAAGGTTTGGAGAAAAAGCTAGAGAAGACAGATTGAGATGGTTTGGACATGTTCAGAGGAGGGACAGTGGATTTGAGACGTTTAGCTCAGTGTTGGAGGCAAACGCTGCAGATATTGTAAGCATTAGAATTGGAAATTAAGTTTTTAGACAATTTTGTTATATCAAACGTTCCCAGCTTTAACACCTGTGGAGACGTGTGAGTTAAAACTAAGTATTAATACAATTTGTCTTGACTGATAAAATGTCTTCTGGATAAAAAATCTGTTTCTGAATTTTCCTCTGTGCAGAGATTTCAAGTCCCTCTCCAAAAAGGATATTTATCAGAATAACAAACTGGTGAGTCCTGGGTGATTATTTCCATTTGGGTGATTTCCGTCCCAGTGCATGTCTTTCTTTAATTTGTCCTCTTGATCTTCAGGCCTTCACTGTTGCTGAAACCAGGCTGGGGGTCTCTGCACTCCTGGACCCCAAGGAGCTGGTCTCCAACAAGGTGCCCGACGGTCTGAGCATCATCTCCTACCTGTCGCTGCTCTACTTCTACTTCAACAGGAAGTCACTGTGTGGTTTGTGTTTCTCTTTAGTTTCTGTATTTACCTCCTTCACAGTCAGAAGACGACAGTGAAGCTCTGGGACATTTACACAAACAAACACACAAACTGTCTGTTGCTCTGGTGGATATTTTCATGTTTTTCGTCTTTGTTTTTCTCTGCTCTACAGCTGGTCCTGCTGGTTTAACTTCATCTCGTCCTGCTGTCTCAAACAATCCTGCGAAGAACAAACTTGCCGATGGTTCCAAACCCCTGAAGGTTTTTTTTTTTGACATTCTCTCACTAGTAACACATCCAGGTTGTTGCTGCAGGTTTCAGGGTCTCAGCTGTCACTTCTTCTTCTTCCTGTCAGTCCGCGACTCATCTGGAAACTGATCACTTCTCCCATGTGAGAACACGGATGGTGTGTAACTTATGTTTGAAGCCCGTCCACCTCATTCAGAGACATTTGATTGACGGGAAGTTCTACCATCTCAGCTGTTTCAGGTAAATTCATGTTCGTCAGATTTGCAACAAAAAGGGAATTTAAGTTTCTTTTCTCTTAAACTTATTGCCAATGATAGATATCATGCATCAGGACGGTCCAGGTCTGGCCCATGGGCCATAGTTTGTCCCTTCCTGGTCTTGTCACAGGCAGTCATGCTGTTAGGGAATTTGTTTTGTCGGGTTCTAGTTCAGACGACAGACTTGAGCAGTTCAGGTTTCTGTGTTTGAAAAGATTCCTGCAGTGACGTGTTTTATTTTTGTTTTCCAGGTGCAAACTGTGCCACAGCACACTCTTACCAGAGTCCTACCAACAAGGAAGTGACGCTCAGTCCCTGATCTGCACCTACCACAAAACCTTCACCAGCACCGACTCGAAACAGTTTATCGGATTAGTTGAAAGTCATCAAAAACGTGACGCTCCTACAGGGTTTTTATCATTTAGCGGCCTTTCTATCAGCAGCGTTCCTCATTACACTAACAAAACAACGGCACAGGACGAACCGGTTTTTGAGACAAGAGAAAAACAGTGGAGAAGCAGCAAAGATATGGAAAGACAAAACTCGGACTCCACCAATCCTTTTCCTCCTGATTCTCCTGCATCTCATGGTGGACACGCGATGGACACTGAGGCGGAAAAGGCTGCACTCACACAGATGGACACTGAGATAGAAGAAGAAGAGGTGGTGCTGAATCAACAGCCGTCTGTAGATCAGCCACCATGTGGAAAAGTGACACCGAGAGACGATGGTGTTGTTCCAGGTCTCAGCTCCACTGAGGTCTCTGCTCCTGGACTCCAGAAGAAGTACACGTCTGCAGCTGCAGGTAAACCTAGATTTAAAAAAATAATTGTATTATTTTAGGTAAAAAAATATACTATTTTCTTTTTTAAACAAATTATTTTGGGATTAATCCTGCAGGTTATTCCTCCAATCATCCTCTGACTCCATCTCAGAGGTCAGTGAATCACAAGAGCCTGTTTGTCTTTTCTCCAACTGTCCTTCCTCTATTCTACTATTAAACCTTACATTTAAATATACTTTTTTCTAACTTATCTTTTCTTGGTATCAGTCAAACTGCAGCCAGCTCTAGAGTTAGACCCAAGCATCCATGGATGACCATCATTCACCCTGGACCCTGGACTCAGCTGCCGCCTGCTGCCCCTCCTGTTGCACCTTCACGTGTAAAATCTATCTACAGACCTTGTGGACCCTGGTACAGGAACAGCCATGTTCCTCCCAACCCCTTCAGAGAGGACGAGCTGAGGGCCGCAAAGTCTGAATACCAAAGAAAGTCCAAGTTAACTGCTGTTGGATCAGGGATGAACCCCACTAGATCTGCTGGGCACAGTGTGAAACCACCAGAGAGGAGGTTGGACGAGATGAAACAGGCGGGAGAAACAGAGCCAACAGGAGGAGGTGCAAGCGGAATAGCACTTGGGTCACATGCTGCTGCAGACACCTGGTCCGTCCACTCTGATTGTCCCTCGAATGTCTCACCAAGCCAACATCAGGTAGGACCAGTTTATGGATGAGGTAACATGTTTTATAATGTTTTTCAATATTAAAGTTTAAAGGTTTGATTGGGTTTTCATATTGTTGTGTTCTGTAATTTTACAATATATAAAACTAACATTTCTGTCTCTGTCTTTAGTCCATGATCAAGTCTCAGTCTTTACAGACACTTTCATTTAACCATGCTCCGACTCCGGGCTTCCCTCTGATCAAAAGAAAGGTAACGTGACTTTTAGTTACATCACTTCACCTCACGGCGTAAACAAACTACTTACAAATTCTGTTCATTCTGCTGTGGAACAGAATGTATCATTCCTGGGTTAACAAAGGGAATCTTGCTGTTAGTGTTTTGTTTTCTTGTTGTCTAATTCTTCTTCTGCACCTTTCAGGAGTTGCCACAACAAATTTAACATTTTCCATTTCACCCAGTTCACTCTGTATCTTCTGCTCTAACTCCAACTATCTACATTTCCTCCTTCACTGCATCCATGAATCTCCTCTCCTCTTTTGGCCGTCCTGTTGTTGTTTCATTTTGTTATATTTACCTGACATAATGACAATAAAAGGACATTCTTTACATTATATTCTTTCTACAAATGAATAATTGAAGTAAATCAAACAGATGACTAAACTCAATTAATTCTTCTTACAACTCAAAATACATTTGTTTAACGTCGTTCACAAAAAATGAACACACGAGGGCAGCATTGTAGCGCTTTCTTACGGCAAGAGATTCGCAGGTTCAACTGTGTGTGTTAGGTTGGTTATGTTTCCCAAACAGGAAAGGATAGGAACTAAAACAGAGTTTGGAAATGTTGTCGGTCTGCAGGTGCAGTCAGATGATTACGGTCCTACAGAGAACCTGAAGACACAGATGAGAGAAGTAGGAGAACGTCTGGAGGAACTGCAGCAAAAAGGAGTGCAGCTGGAGAAGAACCTGAGGGAATGTCAGGATGGTACGTCAGCCTGTTGCCTCACAGTGACCGATGAATGTCTGCGTTTCCAGGTTGATCATCACCTGCTGTTGTCATTCCAGATGTTGAAGAAGATCGGATGCTGATGGACTGGTTTTCTCTTCTGTGTGAACGACAGGTTCTGGTGCGCAGAGACACTGAACTGGTTTATCTGTGAGTCTCACAACTTTGTTATCTTTAAGTCCATGACCTTTTTTTACATCTCAGTGATGATTATTTTGTTTTTTTTCTTACTTTTTACAGAACTAAGCAGCAGAGTTTAGAGGAGAGACAGGCAGACGTGGAGTTTGGGCTCAGATGTATCCTCAATAAACCTGGTCTGTGTTAGGCTGTAAATGTTGTTGTTTTTAAATTGTTGGTCTTGATGGAAGAAAGTCATATTTATGTTGTGGTCTTGTTACAGAGAAGGACTGGAGTCCAGAGGATCAGGAGCGAGAACAGCAGCTGATGGATGAACTGGTCGCCATTATTGCAGAGAGAGACCAGATCATTGGCAGTTTGGACCTGGACAGACAGAGGTGTGCCAGGAAAAATACATCTTTATGCAGGCATATTTACACAGCTTTGTGTTTCAACAACTGTTGTTTCTCAAACCAGGGAACGAGAAGAAGAGGGTGCTTCAAAAGCCTTCATGAAGAACAAAGGTGAGAAGAATAAAAGCTTGTGTTTAAGATGTCAGTGTCCATTTTTTTTCTTGATTGTTGATGTTTCTCCTCAGAGATCCAGGAAGAAGGACTCAAAGAAATGAAGAAGTCCAAAGGAAAGCTGAACCCCAACAGTGTTTTCAAGATGCTCAATCACAAAGTCGAGAACATCAAGGATGATGGGGAGAAAAAGAGCTGATGCACTTATATTAACTTAATGCATTTATATTTCACCACTTTATTCTGCTTATGGTCTTACTAGGTATTAAGCTAATATCTATTATTATTGTTATTATTATTCATAATATTTTAATAATAATACCTTGGAGAAAAAACTGCCAGTGCTTTAAAAAATAAGAGTGTGTCTGCTGTTACATGCGACTTAAGCTTGCATTTCAATAATAAGACAAACAAATGGAGAATTTATTTTGTTAAAATGTTGCTATGTTTACCCTGGGAATGATGTCCTAACCTTATTACTCTGCTAATTAATGATATTTATAGATGCTGTAGTGCTGCAGTGATTCATTTATCAGATTTATGAGGCAGACCTCTTATTTATATCTGACCATTGAATTTTAGATTATATATTTATCAATTTATGGTATCAAAATAGTTTCAATTTCAAACGGATTTCCTAATGATTTATCCAGTTTTAACAAATACTTCGAATTGATTTTATTATAATTTGTTTTTTGTATAGTCGAACTCTCTATAAAAACAAAAATAAAATAAAATGTCTTATACAATATATGTAAAAAAAAAATACACGTTTTGTGTCATTTTGTCCATTGCTTCACATACAGCGGAACCATGTAGGAGAATTATTCGTTCAACCGGTAGTAGCCGTTGTTGGACCATTTCCGCCAATCACCGGAAGTTTATTCGAGCAGCGCTTTACGCGAATGTGTATTGACTACACGTAGTCCGTCTCCGGTTTATTTGAAACTTTCACCGATTAACGACAAACTAACACCCGATTCACAGAAAACATGTCCGACAATGAAGACAAGTAAGTGAACAATAAACCGGATCTGTTTAGACACGAGATGTTTGTTTATCGAACGCGTCACATGTGTTAGCATCGTTGCTAAATGACGTCCAGCCGGGTAAACAGAAGGATAATGTTCTGTTACGATAATGTTATAATAACCTTCGTTTTATAATTATTTTTATTATTATTCTCAGCTTTGATGACGGAGATTTCGATGACGCCGAGGAGGACGAGGGATTGGATGATCTAGAAAACGTGGAAGATGTAGGTTTTCTCAGACTAACACAGGCATTAAATAGAATATTATCAGATATTTCAATATGTCACATTAAAATTAATCAACAGGAAGACCAGGAGAACGTACAGATCCTTCCAGCGGGTGAAGGACAACAGGCGAACCAGAAGAGGATCACGACCCCGTACATGACTAAATATGAGCGGGCCAGAGTGCTGGGAACCCGGGCCCTGCAGATAGCGTGAGTTTTGTGAAGCTTCACGGCTTCTTATTGTTGTGTCATTGTACAAGTATGACATTATTTTCTCCTTAAGATAAATGTTGTCTTGTAGTTTTCTTGGAAAATGTTCTGATACTTGTAGGATGAATTTTTACAAAGATCTTTGCTCGTCTGCACCTCAACTGGAACTTTGTTCCACTCTGTAATTGTTTTATAGAAAGGCTTAACCCTAATGCTGTTTTTTGGACCTTGTTGTTATGATCAGATGTTTAAAGAAACACACTTTCAAGTAATGGAGATGCCAGACTATTAATGATTTCAAAATAAAGTCAAATTTCTCCACTGTGTCTCTGGTACCAAATGAGTTACAGTTCAGCACTGATCTCCCTCCCTGGGGTTGGACACCTCTGCTACAGACGACACCTTTACTATAACAGTGACTGCTTTTATAAATTATTCCTCAGTAGTGATTCACTCCACTCCGCTAAGATCTCACCCAGACAGTTGATGTGATGAAAATGTTTTATCTTCTCCCTGACAGGATGTGTGCTCCAGTCATGGTGGAGCTGGAAGGAGAAACAGATCCTTTACAAATAGCAATGAAAGAACTTAAGTAAGTCATGTTGAGTAATGTAAAAAAAATGTCTAATAAGTATAGACTTTAGATGAGTATGATCCAAACCTGAGGTTTTTGTTCCGTCTCCTCCCAACAGAAGCAGAAAAATCCCCATCATCATCCGCAGGTACCTCCCTGATGGAAGTTATGAAGACTGGGGCTGTGACGAGCTGATCATCACCGATTAGGAGGTTCCTGACTCTGCTGGTGGAAACTCAGAGATGGTTGTAACAACTGCTGTAGCAGATCAGTCAGAGGTACAGACCCCCAAAACACTGACATCATCACGCACCTGTTCGAGACTCTGTTCCACTAAATGGGATGTGACTGGTGAGATGTAAAAAGGAAACAAAGTGAGACGTGTCCAAGGAGCAGACATTGAAAACCAAATTGGAAACAAATGTGAAAATTTGTTGATGGTTTTTGTGAGGGGGGGTTTGTATACGCGTTATAATTAGTCACCACCAGGGGGAGTTGTAACTCAAGTCAAGAATCTATTTTATTTGATAAATATTCCTGTGTTATTCCATTTGTTGTCGTACAGCAAAAATGTAATTGATATCAGTTATTTTATAGAATAAAAACCTTTTGTATGTCAGACCGTGTCTCACTTATCTAACTCACATGTCAACCAGTTACACTCATTGGTCACTAGTTCACACTTCTGGAACATTATTTTTTTTACATAATACTTTCACACTGTGCGTTCTGAGTGAAAACTGATTCACTTTGCTTCAGTAACAAAACTCAGGGTTGTTTTATCAGTTCAATCTGATCTGTTGACGACGCCTTTCACTTTGTCTGCGGCTGCTGTGAGAATTCTGCCGAGATTTTATAGCCGTCATTCTCTTCCCACCTCGACTCACTCCTACACTTCTGGACAAAGCCGTTAGTGTTGCTGAATGAATAGTGGTGCAAACCTGGAGGAGAGAGATTTACTCCATTAATGTAGAAAACACTCCTACAGAATATCTGCGGCTGGATTATATACACACACAATGTTGGTGTTTGAATCACTTTTCTTTCTGTCGCCCATGACACGACACTCAGTTTTCCCAAATTAGCTGCAGTTACATAAGGTTTGCCGAGTTTTGGGGGCAAACGTTGAACATATCGGTATCATTTTTATGTAAACAAAATGAAACATTGGCAACAATTGAAGTCGGACATCTGAAAAGGACATTCCTTAATTAAGTCTTTGATGTGAAAGACTAAAATAGATTGAGTGATAATAGGCTTTAATTTTGTAGTAAAGGTCTGAAGAAAATTTCTGACAATCTCTTCTACTGAGATTTATCAATGAGATAAATTGTTTGAAACAGTTAAAAAAAAAGCCTAATTGTTGATGGATCTTGTGTAACTGTAGAACTTCCAGTTAAAATCCTTTTTGCAAAAGACCAAAGAATCTCATTGATTTTCTTTTACCTGTTTCAATACAGTTGTAGCTGCAGTTGCATAAACCTCTTAATAACTGCCATGAAGTGGGAACCGTTTGATTGGAGGAGACAGCGCCGCGGGGAGGGGAGGGCGAGCGACCATGTGACACTCAGCAGCACCAACCACAGTGGTGCCGTTAACCCAGTTGAGCATGTGACTCTGCATCTAATGATCAACAGCCTTTTCTCTCCAAATAACACATTAATAAAAATTCATTTTTATTGCTTTAGTAAACACCAGGTCTTTGATATTCTCACCATGGAATAAATGCTGGGAATGTAGTGACTCAGAAAAAGCTCTGCCCACTAGTGGACAGTGATGTCATAGTCTTGTCTGTCTAGTCAGACAGGGAGAAACTTTGAGGCAAATTCTACAAAGTAACTTCCCGTAGATACGACCTATGACCAGTGAGAGGGAAGAAAAGGAGAAGCTCAGAGCCCAAAGAACACCTGACCCACGCTGGTGAAACCACTGTGTTTCCACATGGTGGACCATTTCAGGTGGACCTGAAAATGTTGTCTGGTGTGGAAGAGATGAAGAACTTAAAGAAAACCTAAAACAGGAACATTTTATTTATCGATATCGACTCGGCCTCAGAGGAGCTACGGTTCTAGAACTTTGGTTTGTCACAAGTTCACACTGATGCAAAACCTTTGTACAGTAGTGAAACAGGAGTTTGAAACAGGGCTGTTGATCTGTCTGTCTGTCTGTCTATCTGTCTGTCTTTCCGTTGGTCCATCCATCCATCCAACTGCCTGTCTATCAGTCCATCCTTCTACCTTTCTATCCATCCATCCATCTGTCTCCCTCCATCCATCTATCTGCTTGTCTATCAGGCCATCCATCTGTCTGTCTATCTACCTATCTCTCCATCTATCTGTCTATCTGTCCATCCATCTGTCTTCAGTCCATCCGTCCATCCATCCATCTGTCTGTCTACCTATTTATCTATCTGTCTGTCTGTCTACCTGTCCATCCTTCTACCTATCCCTCCATCTATATTTCTGTCTGTCTTTCTGTCCATCCATCTACCTATCTGTCCATCCATCCATCCATCCATCTGTCTATCACTTCATCCATCCATCATCCATCAATCCATCCGTCCGTCCATCCGTCCATCCACTTTCTATCCTTCACACTTTTTCTTCCATTTTTTCCCTCTGTTTGTTTCTTCTCTCAGCTCTGTGACTGTGTTTGTATGTGGGAGGGGGTTGGGTGTGAGGGTGGGGGCCGCCTGGTCCATGTGCATGAGAGTTCCTTTGTACAACAGTAGCTACAGGCTAGGCAGTTATGGCTGAGGCTCCCCCTCTGCACCCCCACTCCTCCCCCACTCCTCCTCCTCTTCACCCCACAGCGTCTATCAATGGCCGCCTTTGTCTGTACAAAGTATCACACAGCCGATTAAAGGGAGGGAATTAGGCATCAGGCTTAACCTGCACACACACACACACACACGCACACACACGCATTGGTCTATGGCAGAGGACAAATATGCGTGTCCAATTATGTTAGTAGGGACTCTGTGATATGTGAACTTTCACTGATGTCGTTCAGTGAGCGACGATGACATAAATACTCTATATCTTCAATACTGCTTCAGATTTGAGGTTGTACTGCAGTACTTCACATACATTTACAGTATTCAGCTAAAGTTTTATCCAAGTATTTCAGAGCAAATATTTATTTCATATTGTGTAAATGTTTGCTGTAAAGACCAGAGTGGACGGTGAGGAGATAAAAGCTTTATTTCAAGTGATAGTAAAAGGTCATTAGTCATCATCACATGTCGGGCCCTGAGGCCCCGCTGTTATGCAGAAGCTGTGACGCTGTTGGTTATAAAACAGACTAAATACTCAAATGGCAGCGGCAGGCGGACGTCGTCTTCCACAAACAGACAAAAACACACAGCTAATATAAATATGAAATGAAATAAAAAATCTTTAAATGCTAAAGAAATACAGATAAATTATAACATTTGTTGAAAAGAAAATGGCCGATAAATGGAAACAGAGCAAATGTTGCTGCTCGTTTTCAGGGTTAAATCCACGTCCATAGAACAACTTGCACAAAAACAGAGGAAATATAACACTTTTGTACTTAAGAAAATGCAAATATTTGTGTTTAAATTTCAGGGGTGAAATGTTAGAAAATCAATTTCAAATCAATTAAAAAGAAGGGAGGTACCAATGAGAATTGGGGGTTAGTGTACTTTTAAAAACAGTGGAAATCGATGTTGAAGTTTGAAGGTGACAGAGTTCAGTCTCACAGACCAGCCTGCAGTCCAGGTCTTTAAAATTGAAGTCTTTTTTGTTAAAAATGGATACAGCAAGCAGCAGAAAAATGGTCAGGAAATCAACGTGCAAAACTGCATCAGATTTGTCCTGTTCTGTAGACCGGTGTTCTCCAACCTTTTCTGCACCATGGACCGGTTAAATGTCTGGTACTTTTTTCACAGACTGGCCGTTAAATTGTGGCAGATTAATAAGATGAAATTTCCAGCGTTCTGAAATATTTAATTTATAATAATATTTAATATTTAATAATATATATCAATAATATTGAAATAAACTGTGCATGGGCAGAACAAGGATTTCTCAAGTGCACCTAGGCTATAATTTTCTGCTACCAGACCGGTATAAAAAGTTAGAATCTTGTATCAAT
>JAFBJS010006647.1:84738-110481 GCA_016785265.1 Paraplagusia blochii
ATTTAAGTCTTTTTTGTTAAAAATGGATACAGCAAGCAGCAGAAAAATGGTCAGGAAATCAACGCGCAAAACTGCATCAGATTTGTCCTGTTCTGTAGACCAGTGTTCTCCAACCTTTTCTGCACCATGGACCGGTTAAATGTCTGGTACTTTTTTCACAGACTGGCCGTTAAATTGTGGCAGATTAATAAGATGAAATTTCCAGCGTTCTGAAATATTTAATTTATAATAATATTTAATATTTAATAATATATATCAATAATATTGAAATAAACTGTGCATGGGCAGAACAAGGATTTCTCAAGTGCACCTAGGCTATAATTTTCTGCTACCAGACCGGTATAAAAAGTTAGAATCTTGTATCAATGACTCTGCATCTTTTTGAGTTTATTGTTGTTGTCTTCACTGAGAAAATATTTCCTCATCAAATATAGTTGCATTATTGATGATGGAATCCTAGCCATTCTATTGGTCAGTTCTTTTGTTGATTATGGGTATGGATCAAGTGGAAGTGATAGACAGATGGGGGCAAAAGGAAACATTATTTCTCTGCGGCCCGGTACCAATTCATCCATGGACCAATACCGGTCCCCAGCCCAGTGGTTGAGGACCACTGCAGTAGAAGTTTCTTGACCCAGTAGAGAACTCTCTGGTCTCTGATCCAGTTTATTCTAGGTATAAATTGTTATTTTTTTAACCCAAAAATATATATCTATTTCCAATAAACAAACTTTCACTCAGTTATGAACATTTGTAACATTTCCTGTAAATGTTATGAATTGAATATAAGGCACAAATCCTGACACTGGCACCGTTTGGTGAACAGTACCACCTGGTACCGTTGCTCAGTATTGGCAGCTCTCAGATATGACAGAATAACAGTATGGATATATTTATATTTAGGATAAAAGTTAATAATAAATGATGTGGCGTTTCTGTGCTGGAGGAAATGCAGTGAGGCAGCAGTGCAGTGGAGATACATATGGCGTTAAGCACTTGATACAAATATTAAAAATACATAAAAGCTTGAGTTTTAATCCTGACATTTTTCACCAAATATATTGGATGAGGTGACGCGATATCCACGCACCTCAATACACAAGCGTCCGATGGCGTCAGTCAGATTTAGTGAAACTCTCGGGTAAATAAAAACTTCTGTCTCTCAAGGTAGTGTTTTGTCGGGAGAAACTTCTACAGAAACTGTTTGTGTTTCTTCTACATAGAGTTTTGGTCTCAAACCTTTGGTCGATCATTTACATGGGTTTTTAATATCTGATGAACTAATCGTTCTCATATACAATCAAATAAAAAGACAGAGTTTTCCTCCAAATGTTGACAGAATCCTTCCATTGTTTGAGCTACAGACGAGGGATTTGCCACTGACCTGATGGGACACAGACCAGACTCTGCTTTGACTTTCATGCAGCCCACACTAAATGAGTGTAATCCTAACGCAGCCCATATATCGTTGAAGAAATGTGGGCCATTTTGGACAATGATGAGTTTGTCTTTTGGCAGTGTTTTGTCAGGGTAATACCCTAAAATGACCTGTAGGTGGGGCAGTTCTTTTCGTAGACTACTCTTGGAGATTTCTGGTCAAAGGTGGTGTAGGTGGACCACAGGTCAGTGTGAGTTCCTCTGACTTTGTACTATTAAGATGATGTTTGGGATCTTCAGGGTCGTGACTCTTCAGTTGGGATGTGATCTTGAACGGATGATCTTGTTGATCCTGAAACACTCGTGATGATGTTGCTGAAGGTTTCGTTCTCATTTCTTGAAGATCAAACCAGAAATACTTCAGTGTTGAGAGATTTTTCTTGACTTCAAGAAAACGTTACACTCTTTCCTTTCCACCTTGAGCGCCCCCTGTTGATCCACCACGCCTGGGAGGCTCCACGCTCCAAGCTCCTACTTGGGCCGTGGCAGCATTGGTATGTCTGGGAACCGACGGAAGGAGGTGCGTCCTCCTGCCTCCCCAGCCTCCTCCACCGGTGCCGGCCCACTCCCCACCTCTCAGACCACTTTGAGCTTTGATACTGACATCTTTGTTGTTGTCACCGCTGCTGCTCTGGTCTGACATGGGGGCTGAACCTGCACCAGTGCCCTCCGGTCTTGGTATCTGTCATGGCCGCGACAGTGTTGTGTAGACGGGCTGATCCCAGTGTGTAGGGCTGTGCGACTGCGGCGCACTAGCTGGGTCAGTGATGGGCGTGTACAGGGGCCTCTGGGAGGGGCCCATGTAGGAGAAGGCTGAATACAGCCCTGAAGCCTGACTGGAGTGGGCGTAGTACGAAGAACCCTGGTGATCCACATATTCAGCAAACTGCGCCCTGGAGGCCAGAGAGGGGAAAGCAGAGCTGTAATGAGGAAGGGTCAGCGGGGCGTAGGTGACGTGGGAACCTGCTGTGACCGCCTCTGCAAAGTGACCCCCTGCACTCCCGCTCTCGCTCTTGATGTGGGCCTTGGAGGGGTCCGAGCCCAGAGGGGAGCTGTGGTGTTGGGGCGGGGGCTGCTGATGCTGCTTGGACAGCCAGGCTGCAGAGTGTCCACTGGCTGCAGCCAGAGCTGAAGAGATGCCGTAGGAGTAAGGTGAAGCCGGTGATGTAGCCCCAGTGGCCGCACCACCCGCTGCATTCTGTCCAACCCCAGGATGGCCGTTTGGGGGCAGGTACTGGTCAAACTCGTTGACGTCGAAGGACTCCATGTTGGCCATCACCTCGTGACTAATCTCACCAATGTCCACATTACCAAAGTCAATGTGTGGCTTCCCTGCTCCGGCAGCACTTCCCTCCAGTCCAGCGTTCCCTCGGGAGCCCACGTTGGCTGTTCCGTCTCTCTTCCCATCGCCCGCCTTTCCAGACTGAGGCTCCGTCTTGGGAGTCGTCGGAGGCGTTGGAGGACTGTGACCTGGATGGACGAAGACACAAACATTGGACCTCATTCTAGGCAGACCGGGACCAACATCATCAGTTCATAACATGTGAGTGTGACAGCAGAAGTTCAGACAGAGGGAGCCTGCAGCCCACCTGCAGCATGAGGGTGGTGCCCATCTGCCAGAGGCGACCCGGCTCCCTCACTGCGGGCCATGTCCAGTTGGAGGCCCTTGAAGTGGGACTGGCTGTGGCTGACCTCACCCTCAGAATTGCCGTCCGCCTCACTTCCTGAGCCCGAACCGATCTTTCCGTTCTTGCGCCTCCGTGGTTGGTACTTGTAGTCGGGATAGTCCTTCTTGTGTTGCTTCCTCAGTCTCTCTGCCTCCTCGATGAAGGGTCGTTTGTCTCTTTCATTTAAAAGTCTTGGCAAACAAACAAACAACAAGAGGTGAAATGAGTTTATTAAAAAAATACAGATTATTATTGTTGTATTTGGATGGAATCTGAAAGGCTGTGTATAAAGTTTTTCGTGCCCTGGGCTTTTGACTGCAGGACAATAATGAAATAATGCAGCATCCTGTCTGAGCTCCTTATTACCACTGCTGGCATGAGAAACTCCCGACCTTCCACAGTCTCTCGCTATTCATCATGTTTCTGGGCCAATTAACCAATCAGGCCTGAGTCCAAGGTTGAAACCTAATCTAATAAACTTTCAATCTCCCCACGGTTAAAGACTTTAACCTGTCTGGCCTGAGTCTTCAGGGGGACAAATAGCCTTTTTGGGAAAAAAATTATATAGAAACTGTGAAGGTTTGTGATTACAGTTAGATCCTGTGAGAACTTTAAGGTCATGTTCCACTAGATGTGTTTTTTTTAGTAATACTATTCTACAGTGTTCCAAGACAGAAAACAATCTGAACTTTTCTGAAGTCTCCCTCTTCTGCCCTGAGAAGCTGCTACGTGACCGGGAATTGGTTGATGTATGAAACTGGACCACAGTCAGGAGCATGTGACCAAACCATGATCCAGCTGATAAACAATTTGTAGCTTCATTAGTGGGAGAAAGATCAGTTATTTCACCATGAGCTCCATAGCGTTCACACTACATGTAACATGGGCTCGAAGCAGGTATAAAATCTGACTTATTTCCAATGAGTAATAGTGATAAGTCACGTGGTTCTGAAAAAAAATTCAGGATAATACCTTAATACCATAAGTAATGACACATGTGTGGGATCACAGCCCACCACTTGAGAACCACCATAGATTTTGGCAGCATGTCAACACCGCAGTGATTGGACAGTAGGTGGACTGTCTTCAGAGTAAAGACCCTCCTCACCTCCACAGCTTCCCCAGGGTCTTGCTCAGCTCGGCGTTGTGCAGGTGCGGGTGCTGATCCGCGAGCTTCCTGCGCGCCGCCTGCGCCCAGACCATGAAGGCGTTCATTGGCCTCTTCACGTGCGGCTTGGACTTCCCTCCGCTGTTGACACGCACGGGCATGGGCACCAGGGTCCAGTCGTAGCAGTCGAGCACCTGACTCACCGCCTCCCGGATCCCCGCGGGGAAACGCTCGTCCTCGTCGTCGGAGCGGGCGGAGGAGCATTGAGCAGAAGCGTCATCCAGAGCCGCCAGCCGCACATGCTGATGCCCGTGGAGGGGTGAGTCTCCACCGCCCGTCGCCCCGGAGGAGGACTGACCCGGGGACATGGAGCGGCTGTCGTCCGACATGCCCGGACTGAGCTCCACCTCAGACAGACTCTGCTCCTCTCTGGACATCGTCCTAGACACAAACCTCCACCTGCCGCCGCTGAGGTCCCTGTTCCTGAATACTGAGTTCTACACCTGCTGCTTCTACACCTGCTGCTCTTTAACCCTTCAGCTCTCCCTCAGCGGACCGCTCTGCCTCTCTGACCTACGTCTACGGCTGGTTCCTTATAATATAAAATGCCAGTCTGTCTCTACTCTCAGCCTCCGTTGCAAAACTCTGTGAGGGTTCCACATTAAAGTTCTTTCCATCCGTGTGGTTGGTATCATAGGCGGCTCAGTGCGCACCTTGGACCCCAGTTTCCCTGCTGATGCACAGACCTCTACTCCAAACTCACCCACACTCACTCCCCTCCTGACTTCTCCTCTCTCCTCCTGCCCTCCTAGTGTGAGGATCAAATCCGGCTGTGAAGACCTGAAACAGCAGAGCAATCAAGAGAAGTTAGGATGGAGGGTGGAGGAGCTGAAGACCTGGATCTGATGGTCTTCCTCTGCCATCAACCCTGGTCATTTTAGAAACCACATTTTTCAGGAACCACCAAACTGAACTCTTTTACTTTATACTAAAGACAGTCGACGTCATGAGATGTTTTTGCATTAAAAGATTATCATTTTTGACTCAGGCAACCATTTTAAGAGGGCGACAATATATTTATACACATCTCTCACCATATAAACTGTAAAAAACCTTTCATATGTAAATGTCATTATTTCAGGAGACACGATATGAACCAGTCGCTGCTCACTTTACTTTCTTAATGCATTTTCTTCTGTCTGACAAATTAACTTCATGTGCATTGCTGCCACCTATGGCCTGGAGTGTGTATGTCAGTGTTAGTCGTTTGAAGAGAAATTGATATTACATGATAATTTCTATTAATTCATGTTATCATGTTTAGTTTGTGGTTTTGTTGTTGTAGCAGTTAGCGTTAGCTCAGCTAGACTTGTGCGTGCCAATAACATTCAGGACATTTAAACACATGAAAGACAACTGTTGCTCATTAAATGGTCACTACCTATTGCTTGTTTTTCAAACTAAAACCTGTTGACACCAGTGACTCTGGTGGATGAACCTTTTTCACTGTAACCCCCGGGCCCCTGCAGAACTCTTGTACGCCCCTGCTCTTACAGAACTGTTGCAGGGCTGAGGCTCCTGCCTCCTCTGTCCAAACTACCGTTGAGGGTTTTGCGGTTCTTCCAGGCTCCCTGGAGAGGAGGTGTTGTAATGATACGAGGCCGCAGCAGCAGCAGCACAGTCCTTGGATTTATGCTGCACACTTCTTAGATAAACACAGTCTGGCGCTGGAAATATAAACTGTGGCGCGCGCGCGTGTGTGATTTGGACACAGTGTGTTTGTCAAACAGGAGCAGGTCTATGGACGGCTGCAGAATGCGGCCTTGTTTTGTCCGTTAAATCAACACCGGCTCGAGTCCAGAGTTTTACGTCGCGGACGTGAATCAGCGAACTCTCCTTGAACCAAGAAGACTGGTTCGTTTTTTCTCCTGCAAGATCCCGTTACAGGAAAATTAAGGATGTCAACAAGCGTCTGTTCACGTTATGACACGAGCTGTCATTTGAACATGTTCTGTTTTCTTAAAGTAATTGAACCGATGGAATGTGTTTATTTCACGTACTCTTATAGTGAAGGGGACGTTTTAGCCTTGCTACTTCCGGTCAAACATTTAGTCAATAACAACCTGTTTTATAATTTTTTTACGATTTTTAAAAATACTTTTCATACAAGAGGTTTTCATGATAAGTTTAAAGCATTCTGTGGTCAGCTATTTTGCGATATACTTTACTCTGGAGCAGCTTATCTATTTCTTCGTTGAATTTAAAGGTCTAACCTCTGCTACATCGGCTACATTTGCATTAAGTTGTTGATATTATTTTAAGACAATGTTGTTAATATTTATAATCCTCGCCATTTCTTCTATGTTACTAGTTTTGTGTAATATTATAGTTTAAGTGATCTATTTCAAACCCTTTAAACTACTTTGTTCTTTTATTCTTCTAATATCAACAACTGCAACTATTTTCACAGGTTATTCACACATTAACAGTTTAAATGTACGGGTATTTTTAACTCACTTGAAACTGTAATAATATTCATTAATAATTTTAAGTCGTTCTTGATAAGTATCCATAAATCCTCCCAGTCAATACATCGTTTTAGTCCAGATATTTTATTGATTTTTTTTTCTCAATCATCAAGTTCTACAAGGCGCCACCATCTGGTCCGCGGTCCATCCCTGGTGACGGTCAGTCGTTGACCACCTGCAGTAACTCATTCACCAACATCATCGCGTCACAAACGGGCACAGACGAGGCGTCTGTTAGACAGTAAACGCACCACGCCAGCTTTAGTGTCGCCCGGACACGCGTCTGCTCCGACACGGAGTCGATATAGAATAAATGCGACAGTGGAAACAGTCACTTGACAGAGCCGTGATAATTCCCTTTAGCCACTCGAAATAAATGTGATTTATCACAGCGCTCACACACACAGCGGCTCAAATGAGCTGCAAATGGGATTCGATCGATTATTCGACTTGGTGTTCCTCACACACTCTGCTCATTTGTTCCCCACATATTTGACCTGGTTTTCTCCGCTCGACATGACACTAAACCGGCCGTCATTTGCTTTTGTTTCGGTGTTGTTGTTTTTTTAAATCACATTTGCTCAGAATTATAATTTTCTTCGTGTACGTTTAAGGTTTAAATGTTTTTAACTTACTAACAAAGTTTTTTAAAAATAAAAATAGATATTGGAGATGAACCACAGTTTGATTTTTTTCCTTTTTTACCTTTTTTTAACATAGTCGCTACTGTACAAAGACTATTTTATTTTTTAAAAAGGCAGAATGTATACATTTAAAGCCAAAGGCAGGATATAGATGCTATCCTTGAACTTGATTCAAATAAATATTGCACATTTATCCTTGAAAAAAATTTAACATTCATTCAAATTCCCTGCATAGAAAAGTGAACAAGAATCGGAAATATTTTCGAGAAAAATGTAAAACTCTCGCTGACACTTTCATGAAATGATATCTATTTAATAATCTAATCTAATCTGAGAGTACGGGGCTCAGCCGTGCTCCAGCATGCGGAGAGGAAAGAGTTGGAAAGGCTAAGCTTCTTACTTCAGCACTGAGTAGAGGAGCTCTCTCTCTCCGGTTTAGTTGCGACAATCCGTGAGTTCCCGAGTTTCCAAAGTGACGCTCGAACCCCAGCCCCCTCTCCTGCGCTGCCAGAGTATGAATGCCTGCTCTGTGTGACTGTGCCCGGGCTTAAAGAGCTCCTTGTGTGAGGCTGGGAGGAAAAAAATAAAAGGCTGCGGAGGGCACAAGTCTTAAAGGAGCAGCAGCGAACTGCACATGCAAATTCACACGTCTCTGATTGGTCTGTCTCACCCCCTCCTAAGCGTCCTCCCTGTCGCCCTCGTTCTCTCTCTCCGTCTGTCTATCTCTCTCTCTCATATTTCTAAAATATCTTAACATACGTATTTATGCTTTAAACTGTAACAAATAACATTATAGGTTTGCCATTAATTACTAAATTTAAATAAACTTTGTTATTTTTTGTTTTGTTTTTTGTTTTATTTACTGTAGATTAGTTATTTTATTGTGAATTGAAATGTGAAGTTTGGGTGTTAGTGTTCAAGTATAAACAGAGAAGAGTGAAAAGGTTGATTTATTTATCTATTTAATGAATTATTTTTTGTAAGTTGTAGTTTAAAAACTGTCAACACTGGTTTAGTTTAACAAAGACGACTTGGTCCTGGACAAATAATCCATATTAATAAACCCAGTTACTAAAATATACATTATATAAATAATTATTCACCAATTATTCATTATCAAAATAGAAAAATACAATGTAGTAAGAAACTGTTTGTTAATTTTAATAAATAAACGTGTATTTCCGGGACAGTGTTAATTTCCCTGTTTTCAACCAGAGGCTAATGTGCTACCACCTTTAGCCTACTCGTTAGCAGAGGTTTTGTCGATAGAGTTTATTCTCTTTTACTTCGAAATAACGTTTAAACATGTTTATTTAGAGGTTCGGTTTTGGAGACATTTTTGAATGTGTATGAGGAATTTTTTTTTTTTAGTTGTTTAGTTTTCGTTATATCTACAGTAATAGTGAGTTAGCCACTAGCTCCTCCGCTAATCTGTCTATTTTGGTGAATTTTCTTAAATTAGACTTAATGACTTTGACTTTTTTAATGAGATCCTATAAACTTTTTTACATAAGTGTTCTTTGTTCCTAAAATATATTCATTAAAATGTATTCCTGGATTCCACTTCAACCCATAGCTAGGTTTTAAAGCTTTAAGAATATTTTCTCTACTTTTACTATCACTTTTTAAAAGTCATTACAACTCCAGTCAGTGAAACTGATGAAACAGTTAAAGTAAAACAATTGAATCTATAACATTATAATAATTACAAAAAAATAAAATGACACAGTTGTATAAGTTCAAAGACCTGTGTTAATTTGTTTTGGATTTTATGGCATACTAAATCACGTGTGTCAAACTCAAGACCCGCGGGCCGAATGTGACCCGCCTAGCCTCCTTTGTGGCCGTGCAGCTTTAAAGGCATTTCCTTTATAATGTAAATAATGTATGATGCTGATAAATTTCGTTAACCTGATACAGTTTGATGTTTTTTTAATAACAAATCAATGTATAATATTTGTAAGTAGAATAAATAATAAGGAAATTGTAGAAACATTTATTAAAGCGTTATGAAGTGGTTAGATTTATATAGTCTTCCAACACAATAATTAGTGGTTGTAAAAATGTGGTGAAGAAATTCTATTTCCTATTGGGATGTTGATTATTACCTTTTGATAATATCGGATTTTGCAGATATTGTCTAAACACTTAATTCCCATATACTGATATCAAGGTAAATATCTCAGAATATTTTGTGTGATTCCAGTGAATTCTCAAAAATCGGAAAAAAACTCGATAGATCTCAATATCATGTAATTATGACAATATCGGTCCGTAAATATTGGCCAACCGATAATGCCTTTCCTACTTTTTATTCTTAAATCTTAAGAGATTATTTTTATATGAAATTAAAACTTTCTACAGATTTTTATGGGCTGTTCTCACTGTCAGCGGCTCTCTCTCTGTCTCTGACCCGGGGAAACTGACTCGGCCTCCGTTCACGCGTGTGTCCGCGGACGGCGGTGACTCTTGGTCGTTGATGTTTGACTCTTGAAATCACATCACACAGAATAACAACATGTGCATCAGTGTAACCCAAACACAAACACGCAGAGGAAGAATGGAGCCACACACGGACGCGCACACACGCCAACA
Source organism: Paraplagusia blochii (assembly GCA_016785265.1). Lineage (NCBI taxonomy): Eukaryota > Metazoa > Chordata > Actinopteri > Pleuronectiformes > Cynoglossidae > Paraplagusia > Paraplagusia blochii. The sequence goes on from JAFBJS010006647.1 coordinate 94,718, forward strand.
GTGTTCTTCCCAACAATGACCTCTTCTGTCCGCGACATGCGACACACACTGACCCCCGATCAGTCGGACCGGTCCCAGAAAACCAGCTCTTTTTTTTTCATGATGCCTGGACGTGGACTGTGATAAGCCCGGGAGAGTGAGTGCATCTGATTGTGCGGCTCTGCCTCCTCGCCTTCACTGCGCCCTTTGTTTTTAGGCCCTATCTCAGGTGAGTCGGAATCATGTGATCACAAAACGAGCGCCCCCTTCCTTCCTCCTTACATGAAAAAATGGAGGGGAACAAAAAGCAGTTTTGTGCATAGAGAACAGAGAAGGAAGGGGAAGCTGCTGTCCGTCCGTCTGTGGTGACACTCTCTGACATGATCCGCACAGAGAAGGAGCCGCGGCCTGGAGCCCTGCCGACACTGACCCGACCCACCGACCCACGGACCGGGCTGCAGAGACACTGACCGCCGTTGGTGCAGCTGAGGATCTGCGGCCAGGCCTGGCTCTGACGTGAGTCTCTGTCCTGACTTCTGTGTGTGTGTGTGTGTGTGTGATTGGGCGCGTGTGTTTTGCGCGTGCATGTAATAAAAGCTGTGAGAAATGAAAAGTCTAACGAAGTTACAGTTCGCAGTCATGCAGTAATGGAATAACCAGTGTAAACAGTCTGGTTTCTGTGTCAGGATTTTAGAGGATTCTCTCTTAAAACCTACTAAATTATCTGTTTATTTTTATGTGAAATGTTAATACTTTAAAACCATTCGATTTAAGAATTCCTACTCTGAATGTCATCCAGGAATTTATTCAGTCGAAAAAAACACAAACTTTTGTTTTCGCCAAATATTTGTTTAATAAAAATAATTCCTGCCGAAGCTGTGTTACAGTAATGTCTTTCTATCTTTTATTCATCATATAAAATTATCAGAAACTTTTTTTTATCTGTACGAGACTCGAACTACAAATTATATAATTAAAAAAAATACAATATATATTTTTGTTTCTTGTTTAAAACAATTAGATGCAATCAATAAATGCTGGCCTTTTATTTTGTAGTAATAAGTAATATCTCCAGCCCTGAAAATTAAGGTTCAGACATACATTTAAAAATAAAAACAACTAAGACTTTTATTTATACTCATTAATAATAAGAAAGTTTTCTTTAAAAGTCTGTATTGTGTACATTTTAAATCGACATTTCAGTTGTTTTTAATGAATATTTCTTGGATTGTCATTCAAATCATAAATGGTTAGAGTTGGAGTTGAGGATGCGGAGGACAGGGTGAGATGGAAGTTGTTGACTCGCTGTGTTAACCCCTGAAAAATGGGAAAAGCCGAAAGTAGAAGAAGAAGATAACAACACCAAAACATGTAACTGATAAATTAACTTAATATTTAAATGGAGTTCCTAATGAGGGCACGACTCATCGGTTTCTTTCTTTATTTAATCAGACAAACATGATCACATGGCAGTTCCTGCTGACTCACAGCAGGCAGATGAGTCGCAGCCTCCTAACAAAGTCACCACTGTGGTGATGTTGAGTGTAAAGACAGAAAAAGTGGGAGAAAAAAGTTAGTCAAAGTTTAGTCGAAGTTTCTGACCTATAGCTGAAAGTAGAAGTCAGTGGTCACAGTGGTCAACGGTCAGTAGTCGACCTCCTTCTACAGGACGTCAGTGTCTATAAATATGATTCCATGTCATTGATGATAAAACACAGTCTAAACCAGCGGTGCCTAATAGTGAGATCTGGATCCACCAGTAGATCTCCAAAGTAGAGAGGAGTGAATAATATTAAAAAAATAATAGTAATAAAATCTAGAGATAAAATTCTATTTCAAGATGCAAATCACTGGGTTAAAGTGACAATAAGAGTGAGATATTTAGTTTATATAAGTGATTATTTTTAGTTAGATCACTTCACGTAAATTTGAAAAGTAAAAGACCAGGGGTGTCCACATTTTTTTCTGTTGTCCTCACAAGACAAAAAAGTGTGGACACACCTGGTCTAAACCATCGGACACGAAAGAAAACCTTAAAAAGAAAAGATGGAGGTGATAAAGACTGAATACTGTTGGTAAAGAGTTGGTCCTAAACTTTAAGACGTTCATAAAAATAACAAGATCCATGTTGTAAAATCAGGTCTCCCTCCCCCTGTCTCTACCTCTCTCTCTCTCTTTCATTGCTTCTTTGTTTCCCTGTATGCACCTGTGCGTCAGGGAGCAGGTGTGACGGTATTTGATCAGTCAAGTGAATCAGTCAGTCCTACGGTTGGATCCAGGAAGACCTGCTATTATTGAAACCTGAAAATAAGAAATGAAGCCTCTCCTTCAATACCTGTTAGATACAGTGGTGAGAATCCACTAATTTAAATGTGACTCTGTAAAATCCAATTAATTACATTTTTGTACTTTTTACAGATGTGACTTGGCTGCAGAAGTTTTTCTAATTCGTTTTTTCTAAGTAAGGTTAATTAAGTGGATTCTACAGTGTGTTGAGATCCGGTGTTCTGCTATGAAGAAGCAAAGTTTAAAAAAATTCCAAGAAAATTATAAAGGATCCCAGTAGTTAAGGAAGTGGACTGAAATCTCTAATCTACCAGATGCCAGGTTGCCACTGAGGTGCTCTGATCAGTGGGCTCACCACCCAGAAGAAGGCTCACAGTATGATGCAGTGTGATTTGGGTGGTAGTGGTGGAGACTTTGCCCCTGAGACCCAGCAAATAGAAACATTTCTAATGTTATGTTTTCTGACTGAAATTTAAAGCAGAATTTCCCTAAATTCATGACCTTTGTGAACCCTTTGGGAATCAGTCGCTTGCTAAACATGCTCACCATATCATTACAAGTGCAATGCAACATGAGTTCAGTGAATATATATGTTTTTTAATAATGGATCAGTCAATCGAGTGGGTTTTAACATGGCCATAGTTTGAGTTGAATATCAGTGCATGTTTACAGAGTAGCAGACACAAAAACAGTATGTGTATATTTTTGTTCTGGGGAACATTGCAAAACATAATTTCTAATTTCAATAAAAATCTACTGCAAAAAAAAGAGAAAACTCATACAACTCTTCCAGGATGTGTGGGTGAGGATGGGTGAGGAGGGGGATGTTTGAGTGAATGGCTCTTTGTGTGTTGAACCTTATATCTCCACTTGCCGGCCAAAGGGAAGAATCTAGTTACTTCAATTGTGTTGGGAGGGAGAGAGGGGGCATCTGAAGGAAACTGATATATATATGGGGTGGGGGTTAATGTGAGGGTGTAGGTGGAAGGGTCCTACTGCTGCTGCTGCTGCTGCTGCTGCTGCTGCTGATGGTATCATGGATGAGGAAGTGAGACAGAAAGTGTTGTCTTACCAGTGGCCAATCTTGGCTTGTTTTTGAAAGTCAACTCAGTGATAACTTGGTTATTAAACTTTCTGTCCAGATGATAAACACAGTTTATTGTTCTCATTCATCCAGGTCTGTAACTTAGACCAGTGGTGTAAACTGCCTAAGGGGGCAACTAGACTAACCTGCCACTAGATGTCAATAATGACATCATTTATAGTTTGTATTTGGCTTTATTTGTACAGTATGTTCATCAAAAGGCTTTAGTTGATAATATAAAATGAGAACATGAGATCAAACCCAAGGCCTGCGGGCCAAAAATGGCCCATTAAGTCACAGTAATGCACCTTAAATCAATAATCAATTAGAAAAACTACTCATCTAAGTATGTCTTAATATTACTAACACTGAAATATTTAGTGCTCCAACATCAAAGTAACGTCAGGTGCAACAAAAAGTGATTACACAACATTCAAACCATCCTTTTTTCTTTGTTGTTCAGTTATTTGAGATAACAGAGAGAAACACTTAGGTAAGAGTACAACTGTATAAAAAAACAACAGCAGCAGCAACATTTTTACAATGTTTTATCAACAATTAGCCCGAATTATGGTAAAGTGAATGTGGCAGTGGTGGCCTAGTGGTTAAGAAAGCGGACTTGGGAGTGCAAGATCCTCGGTTCGAATCCATCAGCTGCCAGATTGACCACCTCCAGCTATCCCCCTACTGACTCCACCCTTTCATTATCTAAGCCTACATTCCCCATAAACCAGATATAAAGGACGCCCAATGTTAAGAAAATAGTGATAGATTCCTTTTTATAATGCAACAGATCTTCTCTGGAGGTAAAGATGGATTTTTCCTTAATCATTTTCTTTTTTTCTTCCTTTTTTTGGGCAATTTTTTCCCATCAATTTTTGCTTTACTGGTACTTGTTGCTGCTATTCCTTTGTTAAGTAGTAAACACAAATCCAGGACAGTGATTTTTTTTTTACGATATATGATATTTATAAGGAGATAAACCAAGAATAAACATTTTTAGACATTTAGTCTCTAAGGATTGTTTAATATCCCACAAAACTGTTGGATGTTATGGCATTCCGAGACACAGTGGACGAGTGTCCCCTTCCCCTGTCCCCACCTGGTACACTGACTCTATCATCTTGATGTAAACTCAGTTGTGACACAGTCTCTCTGGTTGATCTGTCTCTCATATTCATCTCACTTTGACACTAAAGTTCTGTCTGTTTAATCACTGACGTTGTTAACTTTATTGATGAGACGCTGATGAAAACCATGGATCTGTTAATGACCGTCCTGTGGAGCCCAGGTCTTTAACTGCTCTGCTGCAGCTGTGAAAGGAAGACGGGGGCTGGAGCTGGAGAAGGTGGGGGCACTGATGGAGAAGTCAGAGAAACCCTCCCTTCAATGGAGCCTTGTCTCCTTTACAACTGTCCTCTGTTGCCCCCCAGTTTGCTTTAAGAGCTGCCCCCCGTCCACAGTTCAGCTTGAACGTGATCATTTATTTTTTATTTGTGCCCTTAAATTCTCTTTCTAATTATAAGAGCATTTCATGGCAAGATCTGGAAATTCCCAAACATCCCGTCATAAACGGACAAAAAAAAAAACCTTGCTTGAAAAAAAGATAATTGGGAGGACTGGAAGGCGCGGGAGGCGGAGATCGAGTCATTTGGAGCAAAATGACAAAAATGATGTTCAAGAATTTAACCCAGCAACAATGGCCTCCTTTGTCTTGATGCTGGAGCTGCAAGTGGGGCTGGTTGTCGTGTTGAACATCATCAGACAGCAGTGATGTGACTCTGTGAAATGTTAAGTTCCCGAGAAGTTATTTATTACTAGATTTAGTCTGTAGGTCTGCAGGGAGGGAAAGTAGAGAGAGGGAGAGCTGTGAGAGGGTTTATTGTTGAATTTTATTGAATTGATTTCTTTAATAATTCTAAATTAAGGCACTTCAACCTCAAATGTAAGAAGCAAATAAATATATTAAATCTATTTGTCCTCAATCGTTTAGTTCCATATAATTCTCAGCAACATCCCAACATTATTCCCAAAAGTTACTGCACAGAACTGGTGTTGAATTTCTGATCGCATGAAAACATAATGGAAAAATATGAGACGCTGATGAAGAAGTGTGTTCCAAAGCAGCAGATATGGAAAATGTGAAGGACAAAAAGTCACTTCCCAATCATGAGTTTTTCTCGGAACATTAAATTAAGCAGCGTGAATGGGTGTAGGCCTGGAGGGTGTGGGGGCTGGCCGAAAAGATGCCCGAATGAAAGAGTTTGTTGTTTAATTCTGGGAGAGGGAGATGAAAGAGGAGAGGGAGATGGAGAGTTCGTCAGGCATCAGTCCCTTCTCCTCACCGCCTGCCCTGCAGCCCTGCCTCACCATGCCCATGTGAGTGAGGGTTCAAACACTGGGCTCACAGCTGCTCTCCCTCTCCCTCTGCACCTCCTCCCGTCCTCCTTCTCCTCCTTTCTTTCTCTCACCTTCTCTCACCCACTCACATAAACACAGCTGCTAAACTAAACAGAAATGTTAACCAACAAACAATATCAGTCTAAAATAATTATATATTAACATGAAAACATATCGAGTCAGAGACACTTGGGTCCCTGTGGGTTTGAGGTTCGAGTCCTGCAGGTGCCAAGTCCATGTTCACTTTGGTGATGGAGAAAATGCAGACGTCAGACGTTTTGTGCAGAGGTGCACTTTCACTTTCCCTTCCATCTTGTATGTTATGATATTTAATAAAGACGCAGGTTTCCCTTTTCCTCCTCGTCCTTCTGGACCAAACAGCCCTGCACCTACAAACAGTTTTGGAGCCTGTAACTGTACACCAGTAATCCGGCCACAGACGGGCAGGTGGAAAGGAAGCTCAGGCTCAAAGTTGGCCGAGGAGTTTGGAGGATGAGAGGCTCTGATGAAAGAGGGGAATGTCTGAAATTAGGTTTGTGGATTAATCCAAGGTATTTATCCTGCGTTGACTCTGAGAAAGACTTCCTGTTATTTTTTGGACAATGTTATTTGAGCTGAACAGAATAAAATCTTCATGTATATTCATATATTTCTCTAGAGCAATGGTTCTCAATGTAGGGGGCAGGTCCCCTTGTTTGTGCCAAATTGTTTAATATAAAATATCTTCAGTTGGTCAGTCAAACACACGCAGGAAATGAAGAAGAGGAAGAGGAGGATAATCAATCACAAGGGAACAACAAGGGATGGATGGAAGTGGACAGGATAATAACACACACACACACACTCACACAGGCCGTAATTAGCATGCTAACAGGCAGTTAAACGCCCAACACAGAGGGGTCACTGTTGAGTGTGGTCGTTCACTTTGGAAACAATGCACAAAAGTAGTGAAAGCTCCAGAATCTGCCTGTAGCTGATGTGGCCCAGAACGACTTCTCCCATTTTACATTTCCACCCCTGTCACTCACTGACACAGGATGATAGCCTGGAGGCCCGCAGTACTGACCGCCTCCACCCTTCCCTCCCAAATCATCTCCTTTTATGAGGAGACAGAGAAGACTCCCCTCTGAGGTCCACAGGTCCAAAGTGTCGACGGGGTCAGACAGAGCGATAGAAATAGACAAATAGAAATAGGCAGGGATTTAGAATAGAATGGAGAACTACCAGTTAAAGAGAGGTCAAATAAGGAGGTAAATAATTTGTTGAAATGTGTTTTCTTACTGTAAAATAAACTTAAAACGGCAGAAATATGAAGGATTGACACAATTATCTATTGAACAATAATATTAATAACAATTAAACTGTTGTCATGTGACCAAACTTTTTTGTCAAAAAATGGAAAGAAGAGCAAACGGACAAATGTTGTTTGTACATCACGACTTCGGGAAAATAATCTGCAGTGACATCTAGTGGCTGATTTTGGACTCGCACAAATTGTTCATGATGGAAGTCATACTTTCATCACTGACTGGATGCAGTTTTTAAACTATAAAATAATATCTTCTATCTTAACAACTATCTATATTTTAATCTCACATTCTCTTCTTGCTCTATTACTTTGCTTGATTTTTCTTATTTTATTCATATATTTTGACTGTAACCTGTCTATTTTTCTCTTGGAATTGTAAGTCACTTTGAATAAAAGTGTCTGCCCAAAAAGTGTAAAAATAAACTGACTAATTCTAGTAATATTTTATGCTTCATTTTTAAACAGCCATGTTGAGGTCAAACCTGACTGTTTTAATTTGCATAAAACAAAAAGTTTATCACCTTCCTTACTTTTTCTCATTGTTGCATCTTTGCCTTTATTTCCCAGATGATTGGATGACGTTCTGCTGGCTCACAAATCCATGAGAGATTCCTCAACTGAGAGACTGATAAAGTGAAGTCGACCACAAGTCAGAGTTAACTACTTTTTACATGGTTTATTATATGGTAGTGCAGTTTGTCTGCACGTCCAGAAAATATTCCTTCTGTATTCTTTTTACTATTTTCCATTCGATTATCTGTTCTCAACTTCAATCTTGTGTATTGTTTGTTCACAAATACAACAAATAAAATTTAAAACCATATTTTCTATGTGTCTCAAATCAATTATTTTATTATTTAGTGAAAATATAATGTACAGAATATGTTTCAAACAATACCACTCACATCTGGTAGTTGATAATTAACCAATACAACATATATGGATTTATCCAGGCGTCAAGGAATCGTAGTCTGTGTGACGTATGATAAGGGTTGTTTCCGGCCCGGTATCGTTCGATGGGTTCGTCTGAGGTAACAATGAGTTGTTGGGGAGTTTATGTTTTACTTTGAAATCACCGGAAACGCTCCTGTTAGTTAGATCCGGTTAGGCTCGCGTTGGTTCCTGCTCTGTGAGCTGTCAGCCACGTCACCTCCTCTGAAAAAGTTTTCCGAGAGACGGTTTCTCTGCGTCTTTACCTGTAAATATCTGTTATTACTAAACCACGACGTTTATTAGACTTTTTTAAATGTACATGTAGTCTTTTTTTTGCAGGTTATTAATTTTTTTCGAGTTTATTCTTTACTTTTTCCTGCAGACCTGTGAACTTGTACACAGTTTTTTCTTTTACTTGGTTGTTGAAACACAACAATAATAACATGAACATCTTTCGTTTGGCGGGCGACATTTCGCATTTGATGGCGATTATTATTCTTTTGCTGAAGATATGGAAGAGCAAGTCCTGTGCAGGTAAGGAGTCCATTCACTTCTGCCACAGAGTTCTAACTGATGTGACTGACCAAACTGTCCCTTCAGGGAAACAGGAATAAGTTCAGTGCACTAATGTTTTTGCCTAATTCCAAGTTGTTGTGCAGGAGAAAACGCGACGTGGCGCTGTTGTCCAACCAGAGTCCTCAGATTAAACTTTAATCGAACCTCAACTAATAATCTTTTTATCTGGCCCTTCGTTCTGATGCTATAAATTCAAATTATCATGTCTATGCCTTTTTTTCTGCAATGCTAGCATTAACCAAACATATAGCAGAGAAAAGGCTAAAATTCTCTCCTTGTTCCGCAGGTATCTCTGGGAAATCTCAGATTCTGTTTGCACTCGTCTTCACCACACGATACCTGGACTTATTTACTGTCTTCATTTCTGCTTACAACACAACGATGAAGGTAAGACTGGGAGTCCCACAGGGCTCAGTACTTTTTACAATATTTTTGATGTATAGTATAAATCAAATGTCTGATGACTTGGCACCAGGAATTATAGCTAAGGGTTGTGGTTGCGGTCTGATTTGGATTCCATGATCTGATGATAACTATTATTTTCATTGTTAAATTTAACGCAGGCTTTGTTTACAAAATCGTGCTTGAAAAACCTCTTTATTATTATTGCATCTTGAGAAATCATGGCACAAATGACAGGAAATACAACATTATTGAACATCATTTAATGACATAACTAAGGGAGGCAGTGGTGGCCCAGTGGTTAAGGAAGGAAACTTAGGTCCAACAAGGTTTCATGTTCTAATCCATTCAGCAGACAAACCCACATAACTACCAGTGGCCTCACCACCAACAGTCAGACTCACAGTATGGAGCAGTGTGATTTGGGCGGCAGTGATGGAGACTGCTGCCCCTGAGACCTGGTCACAGATAATAGGATGAAGATGAATGTTATATTTGTCTCGACCAATCAAATCTCTGTGTCCTCAGGTGGTCTTCCTGGTCATGTCCTACGCCACCGTTTACCTGATCTACGTACGCTTCAAGGAAACAAACGACTCAGAAAACGATACGTTCCGTGTTGAGTTCCTGTTGGTCCCGGTGATTGGACTGTCCTTCCTGGAGAATTATGCTTTTACCCCGTTGGAGGTTAGTGTGAACTGACATTTTGAGCATCGTTCCACCGTATTCAGTGTTCTGTGTCCATCACACGGTAAATTCTGACCATAAATGTCCTCCTCCGTCTAGATCCTCTGGACCTTCTCCATCTTCTTGGAGGCGGTGGCCATTATGCCCCAGCTCTTCATGATCACCAAAACTGGTGAAGCGGAGACCATCACCACCCACTACCTCTTCTTCCTGGGCCTGTACAGAGCTCTCTACATCGCCAACTGGGTGTGGCGCTACAACACGGAAGGATTCTTTGACCAGATCGCCGTTGTGTCCGGAGTCGTTCAGACCATTTTCTATTGTGACTTCTTCTACCTTTATGTCACAAGAGGTGAGAAAATAGGTTCCTATGTATTTAAAAAAAATTGTGGCCTGAAGTCACCTGGAACAAAACATTTTTGCAAATCAAGCAAATTAAAATCATTATACTGTATGTATATGCATATGAATTGATTTGTATTTTATATTTTTAAGTATTAGTCTACATGGAAGATGCTGGAATTTTTTGTCACACTAATGATTTGGTTCTTTTGCCATTTGCTGTTTTGTGTTAGCAAGAATCGACACTGATATCGCCCAATACCAGCATATCATGTCAGATGCAAACCCGATAACACCAGGCCTGGGTTTGGCCAAATGTGCTGTAAAAATAGCTTCTAGTTAAAGTCACTAGATGGCAGCATTGCAGCCTAATGTATGTATTTTATCAGAATAAAAAAATTACATGTTTGGATAATATTGCATATTGGATATGGGCAAAAAGGTAATAACGTTCATCCTGAGAGGTAAAACCTACCTGTCTTGCTGAAGAGCGTGATCACTAAAGAGGATGAAGTTAAATATTCAGAGTCTGATTTGATTGGTTCCTGATTGTGTCCCCTTCACTGTCCAACCTTTGTCTCTCTTTGTCTCTGTTTGCAGTGATTCAAGGCAAAGGGAAGATGAGCCTGCCGATGCCCATTTAAACCACGTCAACATCTGAAAACAGTCCTTCACATCTTCTCTCTGAGCCGTGAGCTGAATCCCTGACCTGATCTCGCCTCCAAAATAAGAGCAGGTCAAGAAAATTGTTCTTGTCTGACTGTCAGTTTGTAATTATGTGTGCAATACGGTATGTTGGTCAACAGGAGAAGATTTCTATATATATTTTACATTTATATTTAGGTGCAAACATGACACTAGAAACACCAGTGGATCCAAAATGTAAAGCACAAACAGAGAGTTTGTGGTTTTGATTGTCTTGGTCATCTTGACTGTCCACACACAGCAGATCCACACGTACGTCCAGTGTCAACCAAGTTTGAGCTGAAAGGGACCGCGCACCACGTCATTCCGAAAATGTTTACAAACCTAAGAAATTTGGTCGTTTTGTAGATGTGTGTGTCGGCCATTTCCTTTAACTACAGTCCAGAACACACACACCACTCCTGTCTGTACGTCCTCTGTGTCCAGTACGTCAACCTTTTTATATTTCTGTGTAATAAATATTTTCATTGTGGGAGTAATGGGATAATAGAAGTTTGAAACTTTTTTTTTGTCATAAAAACCAAAGATGATCAGTTAATGGTTTCTTTTGGGGATTTTCATTCACATCAGTGGTTTTAAAAAAGGGAAACTGACTCTTTCTGATTGATGTTGTAGCGAGGCATGAGTTGCACAACTGTTCTGTGGCATTTCTTTTATTATAAGATGTCTTCAAACCAGAGCTGACTGTGGTGTTGATCTTTGTTACGGACTGGAGTTGAAATACTGAACGTACCAGGATGTTTGCCCTTGTCTTCGCTCCACCAAGACAAACAAAGACGTCCAGCCATTGACAGTAGAATCTGAAAGTCCGCGTCGTCCTTAAACTCGACGTCGGTCAGTGTAGGAATGTTTTGCGGTGCTTGTACAGCACTTTTCCTCCTTCCCTCACGGCTCCACCAACCATCTTGGCAGCAGATGTGATGGAGAGCGGTGTCGCTGCCAGAGCAGCTGCCTTCTCCACTACTTTTGCCTTTTTAATTGCTTTTCCCTTCCCTTTGTCCTTCCCCATCACCCCTGCCCCCTCTGCAGCACCTTTTCCCATCGCCGTCACCAGTTCGCACCAGAAAAGCCTCTCTGCTGTCTTCCTGGCCTCCTCCTCCTCCTTCCTCTTTCTCTCCACTTCTTCCCTTTGACATCTCTCTATGTCTGTCCCTAGCTCTGTTGTCTCTTCAGGCAGTTTCTGACATTTCCCCAGTTTCTTGACCTCCATAAACTTCTCCTGTGCTTCTCTGATGACCTTTTTCGCTTCATCAAACATCTCGCAGCTGTAGAAACTACCTCCGTTGTCCATCACCATTTTGTCCACCTTCTGCAGTAGCTGTTGGACTTGTTCCCCGCAAGCCTCGCTCTTATCCTGGCTGCTGTTGTCCAGCACGTGGTAGCCTCCACGACAGGACCTGACAAATTCCAGCAGCTCCTGGTTCTCCTGCAGGAAGTCCTTGGGATCTTTCCCCCGTAGCTGGTCCCCCCAGGTGAACAGCACCAGGGTAAATCTGACCACCTCTGGCCCAAACATGGCTTTAACCCACTCCAGACTGTCCCTCTCCTCCTGGGTGAACCTGCTGGGCTGCAGGGTCAGCAGAAAGACGTGGGGTCCAGGGGAGGACAAGGTGACACACTGCTCCACCTCAGCCGTGACCTCCTGAGGGTGTAGTCCTGTGTGGAAGAACCCTGGTGTGTCCACCACTGAGATGCTCCGCCCCTGTACTGTCCCGCTTTGACTTTTACAGTGTGAGGTTACGGACGATGGGGAGACGTCCACCCAGAACGCAGATCTGCCCAGGATTGTGTTACCTGAGGAGCTTCTGCCCGTTCCTGTCCTCCCTAGAAGAACCATCCTGAGGGGGTCGGGCTCTGACGTTGATGGTGATGGTTCAGAAGCTGAAAATAAGCAAAAAAGAAACCAGAAGTACAATATTCTTGCATAGAGGACGATGAATGCCATGAAACAATGATTAAAAGAACATGTCCTTAGATGGAAAGCAGTAAAATATAGATTTGTTTCTTTATTTATATAACACTAAGAACATTTTATTTCTACTTTTATTAACATCTCGGCTTTTATGCTGATTAATAAACAAATACGCGTCACATATTGTAGTGATACTGCAGTAGTTCAATCTCGTACCTTCAGGTGACGCAGCATTTCCGGAGGATGACATTGTGACGAAGCCGCTGCCAAAAATAATCCCGTCGTCTGTGGTCGATGCCTGTGCGGATTTAAAGACCACGGGTTCGATGCTTTTGCTTTGCTTTCATTTACAAAATATAATGTTTATTTTCCACAAAGTGCAGGAGGCTTCACTCAGCTGCTGCAGCGAGGCTCCGCTGCCAGGCGTGGGCGACCTTAAACCGTACCGAGTTAATATCCGCTCAGGAAACATTTTTATTTATATTAAAACAAGTCCTATTTATACTTAGCTGTTTATTTGTTTTTAGAGAAAGAAAGAAAATCAAACAACCAGAGTGAAAAATGTACGTTTAACAAATGTAAATGCAAATGGTAAAACTGTTTGCTATAGTGACCACTAGAGGGCAATATACTTTAAAGGTACAGTGTAAGAATTAAATAGAGTTATTTTTTTGGACTATTTCAGAGATGGCAGAAATAAAAATAAAGTAGTTTTATTCTTCGATGCGTTTTATCATGTTATTATTTTTTAAAGTATTTTATATTTCTATCATTTTGTATTTTATTCCGCTTCTAGCTACAGCAATGGTTCTTTTTTAGTGAAATTTCTTGCTCACTCAGCTCACACTAACTGTAACTGATAGTAAAATTAAACACTGTGTGAATGAAATAATCACAGAGACAAATTGATTGATTTTAATCATTTTAATATTCTGCATTCACAGAGTTTTTTTTTAAATAAAGATAAACGTCTAATGTAGAAGTTACTTTCTTTAAAGATTGGAGTTTCTCACAATGACTTATGGAGCGTCTGAATTCAACTTTCCCAAAGATCCAAACACAAATGAGGAGAAATATTTCTTCTAGCAGATCTTGAAGGAAGTCATTTTGAAGTCTCCACCCACTCTGATATAGTTGATCACATCCATGCCAACACGGTTGGGGAAGTTGACTGTGCATCCATCTGGAAGCTCCAGCTCAAAGGTGTCTCCTTCCAGCTTTACAACAATCTGAAAAGGATGTGTTTATTTTATTCTCCTACCATTGAGACTTGGGACCGGAGTCCAGAAGGAGATGTTCTCACCTTGACGTTTGTGCCCTGCTCCAGAGGGTTGTAAATTTCCCTTTTCTCGACGCCCCAACTACCGGAGGACATTGAGTTGCACACAAGCACAGCTCCGTCAGTTTCATCATGAAAACGAGGGTTGAAGTGCAGAGCCAGGTCATCTGCTCTGGAGCCCAGGTCAATATGGAACCTACGACAAAACAGAGATCAGAACACAAAGATGTTTATAAATTTACTTAAAGAACATAATACAAGGAGGTCTACACAACACAAACTAACCTGTCAGCATTCGGTAAAATTTCTCCCTTGATTTTCAGTCGGTCTCCAGCTCGTAGAGATACATTTGTTACCTCAAACTGCTGAAAAAAACACGTGTGGATCAACTTTAAAAAAAAGAAAAGACAATTCTACCTTTTTAAGGCTGGTTTCAAGTGCTAAATATTATTTATTATAGATGGTACAGTATGAAAAGCAGAACAAAAAGCAGCAGAGTTGGACCTACCATGTTGTTCTATGGAGTTTGTGTCCTTGGAGCTGTTGGAAACGTAGCGGATGTTGTCCTCACCAAGACACTATCTTCAGGCCTGGAGACAAAACAATGAAGTAAAGGGACGGAACATGTCACCAGTTTATATACAGCACTTTATCACATGAAAGATACAAAGACTCTGCAGGAACAATGTCACTCAGGGCTTATCTTCATCAATCACCTCTACTATTTAATCAACAAACAATACTGACAACCTGAGTCACTCATTGTACAGAATCTGATTGAATTTGATGCTAAGTGGATTTTTTTTTGGATTTGTCAAAAATACTTTAATAATAAAATAAAAGGAAACTACAAAGAATTAACTAGGTTAACTTGGACAAAAATATTCATGAAATTAATACATTTTTTGTGATTATATTAACGATTGTGACTTAAATTCATCACTTGATTTTCAGTTCAAAAACGGGAAAAGCTCAAATATATATTGAAATATAAATATTAAAATAAATATACACAATGAGTGTACTAAGCATGCTGCTTTTTAAATTAAAACAACAAAAAAACACCGTTATTTAAGTTTCCATTGAACTGCACAAACAATAGTCTGTAGTCGGCAGACCTGAGGTAAACGGAGTCAAACAACTTCCGCTTCTTCACCGGAAGTGACAAAATAAGGTAAACAGAAGACCTGTCAGCTTAATTCGGGCAGCGGCCACAGTGGGCAAGACATTATCACTAAATGTTAAGCTCTGTCATATAAGTCAATATCACTCCAAAGGCTGGTGGGATTTTTTTAAAGAATAGGTAAGTAGTTAACGACACCGTGGCGTTATGAAGTCAACCTGTCGGTATCTTTAAGAAGCTAAATGCTAATTAGCTCCCGATAGCAGGTAATTTCCTCGTCACGGTTCACGTAAATTCTATTCAATTAGCACCGAAATCATCGTCAGTGACACGGTAACACACTTTAGATTTTATAGCCAGTTTATTTGAGTAATCGTCACAGAAGAGCACCGTTTAGTTTCCAGCTGTTCGAGAATGTGCTGCAGCAGCAGCAGCAGCGGCGGTGACAGTCTCCAGTGAGAAGATGTAACGATAATTTGCCTGAATCACCTGCTTCTTTTCCCAGCACTTGTACCGCATTGACTCTGCATTTATTCCACCTACTGTCAATGTGTCTTCATGTGGACGTCTAAACATGGCAGGTGTTGTCAGAGACAAAAATCTTCTACTTTCGGCTTGTCCCATTTTTCAGGGGTTTCAATCCCCCTGTCCTCTGTATCTTCTGCTCTGACTCCAACTACCTCCATGTCCTCCCTCACTGCATCCATCAATCTCCTCTTTGTCTCCTACCTGGTAGCTCCATCTCTA
>JAFBJS010006670.1:0-84317 GCA_016785265.1 Paraplagusia blochii
GCTTCCAAGTGAAAAAATTGCACTTATTACTCATATTAGAATAACAAAAAAAAAAAAAAACGTGAAAGAGGACATTCTAATAATCTTGAAAAATTGATCAAAAAGTCCAAAATGCCAATCTGCAAACACATGAGAAATTAAATGTGAAATAAAACATCACTAGAGTTTGTTTCATATTATGTCTCTTTACCTGTGGCATCAAGCATAAAATATTTAGTTTACAGGCTAAGAAAAACAACAAAAAAACACAACAAAATGTAATTAACATAGCAAATCCAGTATTTAGTCCCAATATTGTGGCCCAAATATAATTACTCCATGGGCCAAATTTGGCCCAGTGGCCTTAGTTTGAAAAGTGTCCTTTAGAGCAGGGGTTTTCAAAGTGTGGGGCGGGCCCCCTGGGGGCCGCATGTGACCCTGGAGAACATGCTTTTTTTTCCGCCGTACAACAATAAAGTGTAATTGCACATCACTTTATTGTCATCATAAGTTGAACTATATCTCTTTCTTTTTGTTTTCTTTCTGTTAACAAGGATACGATGTTATGCACAGATGTAGTTATAACTATTTTATAGACAAATGCTGTTATTTATAATTGTGGCGGGGAGTGCGTGGTGGGGTGCAAATTGTTTTCTTCTTGCTGGGGGGGGCGTAACAGAAAAAGATTGGGAAGCACTGCTTTAGAGTAAAACCTTTGGATCACTTGCCATAACACATGTAAAAGCTGTTAATAAGTTTCTTTTCTAAAGATGATGGTGCTTTTATTATGAAATGAACAAGCTTATAATTACAAATGACCACATGTGACCGTTCTGTGTAAAGATGACACATAGAGGAAACTCTAAAGCCTTGAGCTGTGTAGCTGTGTAGAAGAAAATGTTGTAATAATGGAAAGTTAATTAGTTGTGTGTTGCGCTGGTGAACAAAGGTGTTTTTGTGTCTAAGTACCTCCTAGTGTACGTGACTTTATTTCCTGAGATAGATTTTTTTGTTTTTCTTCCATATTTATCGGGATCGCCAACATCACCTGCCAGTAAGCCTCCTGTTCCCTCCTGTTCACAACACATTAACTGGCTCTGTCCGTATACAAGAGCGGAAGCTACGTTGCATGGTGAGGCATAAGTCTGAGCGTGAACAATGGCTGCTTCTGTGAAATATGGTGCGAGGGTCTCACCTTTGGCTCCTTGTGCCTTCTCCCACTGGTTTATTTGCGTAAGCAGGTTGTGTTCAACAACCCCATCAGGAAGAGGTGGTTCAGGAAAACCAAATTTGAGCTTGGGCTTTGGAGTAAACTCCTTTTAGACTCAGGGAACGGGCTTATCTGATGTTTTTAGAGGTGAAAGAAAGTTTAACTCCCAAAATGAAAAAGACCCACAGATCAGATTTCTATCTTGTTGATCTTTAGTGAGAGATGTTTATTGATGTACATTGCAGTATGGTCACTGTGCATTGATTACTGCATGGATTCTCAAGTGGTGGGTCGCAACTTGAGAGTGGTCACAGACCTGTTGTCAGTGGGTCGCTGTAGCAAAAAAAAAAATTAAAAATATAATATTATTCATATTTTTTATTTTATAATACTTTTTTATTTTTGCACATTAATGAACAAATTTTAGTGTTAAGTCACGACTTCATGTCACTAAGGGATGATGATGAGTCCTGAAGCCAGAACAGTTGAGAACCACTGATCTACAGTGTTACAGCACTGGAACTGTCTCAAGAAGAGTTATCCACCTTTTCTGAACAAATGAACACGTGAACACACTCTCAAACTCTCAAATGGTTAAGTAATAAAGTGAAGTTTAGGCTAACTTCAGATAATATTTACATGTAAACCATTATATGGATAAAAATTGTGTTCAGAATTTTAAGGCTGAGCATCTAGAGAGATTTTAATGATAACAATAATGATTATTATTATTAAAATCTCTCTAGAATTTTAGTCAATTTTCAACCCAAAAAACGTCGACCTCCCTCATCTTTTTTGACTTTCAGCGATAGGGTACTGGTCTGGTCAGGTATTGGACCTTAACAGTGCCCCAGTATCCATTACTGATCCAGCAATGGTGCCATTAAACTGGTCCATTAAGAGTCACCCTCATCTCAACAGTCCACAAAACCTATGAAAAATCTGTCTTCAACTCATGTGTCTTGTTCAGAGTTAGTTGGATTTTAGATATTAACTGTCAGATCCTGTAGTATTGCAAAAAACATAACTGTAAAAGAATATGAGGAGATACAATATTGCTTGAATCTTGTTTAGTAGAAAATAGACATAATTTATTCAATAATTCATTAACATTGTTGACATTCTTAGATATTTCACCTGAAACTTTACAAAATATAGTAGACAACAGTGGACAATGTTGTTACCCCGGCCTCACCATGTGTTTTCCCTCCTCCAGTCCTTTGTCTCGCCCCAAAAAGTTCATTTTCCTTTGACCTGGAAGAGATAATAATGGAACAGAAGCATTCTTCTTATTGCCCAAATATTTTTGAATGTTTTCAAAAGAGATAAACAGCTGCCATAAAGAGTGCAACCCCAACGTTGGGCCTGGATGCACTCCCTCACCATGTCGTGAACCCTCCATCCATCTTTCATTAGCACAGAGTCCAAGTTGGAGTTTAATGACTCCACATCCTCTGGTCTCCTGCTGACGCTGCTCTGCAGCCTCGTCCTTTCACAATTGGCCTCCCTCACCCTGAACCTCACCCTGAACCTCACCCTGAACCTCCTCACCCTTCTCAGGTTGTCCAGTGCAGCTAAAGAATTCATCTGTCTTGTCTGTGGAACACAACAGGTCATGTGTGTTACACAGGGCAGAAGGGCACCTGCGTGGGTAAAACACACCCTGGGCCTGTCTCTTATACACATCTGAATATGTATCAAACACACGCCTGTAGATCTTAGAATTAATTTTTAGTCAATTTTCAAAAACATCGACCTACCTCATCTTTTTCGACTTTCAGCGATAGGGTACTGGTCTGGTCAGGTATTAGACCTTAACAGTGCCCCAGTATCCATTACTGATCCAGCAATGGTGCCATTTAACTGGTCCATTAAGAGTCAACCTCATCTCAACAGTCCACAAAACCTATGAAAAATCTGTCTTCAACTCATGTGTCTTGTTCAGAGTTAGTTGGATTTTAGATATTAACTGTCAGATCCTGTAGTATTGAAAAAACATAACTGTAAAAGAATATGAGGAGATACAATATTGCTTGAATCTTGTTTAGTAGAAAATAGACATAATTTATTCAATAATTCATTAACATTGTTGACATTCTTAGATATTTCACCTGAAACTTTACAAAATATAGTAGACAACAGTGGACAATGTTGTTACCCCGGCCTCACCATGTGTTTTCCCTCCTCCAGTCCTTTGTCTCGCCCCAAAAAGTTCATTTTCCTTTGACCTGGAAGAGATAATAATGGAACAGAAGCATTCTTCTTATTGCCCAAATATTTTTGAATGTTTTCAAAAGAGATAAACAGCTGCCATAAAGAGTGCAACCCCAACGTTGGGCCTGGATGCACTCCCTCACCATGTCGTGAACCCTCCATCCATCTTTCATTAGCACAGAGTCCAAGTTGGAGTTTAATGACTCCACATCCTCTGGTCTCCTGCTGACGCTGCTCTGCAGCCTCGTCCTTTCACAATTGGCCTCCCTCACCCTGAACCTCACCCTGAACCTCCTCACCCTTCTCAGGTTGTCCAGTGCAGCTAAAGAATTCATCTGTCTTGTCTGTGGAACACAACAGGTCATGTGTGTTACACAGGGCAGAAGGGCACCTGCGTGGGTAAAACACACCCTGGGCAGTTCCTGTTGAAGACATTCAGATGTGAAGGATGAGAGAAGCTACTGTCCAGTGACTAGTGTCTAGTCGTGATTAGTTGTTTATAATGATGGTGCTTTATTTATATCTATTTATAACGTGCGGGGAATCCCCTTGTTGTATTCATACATTGAAAAGAAGTCCTGGAATCGCTCGATGTTGTCATTTTGGTTTTACAATGCTTCCCTCTAGTGTTTAAAGAGCAGAATTGCATATCTCAACTGTAGACAAGAGCAAAAGTGAATGCTCTATGTACTACAGTGATCTACCTAGACTGAAAACTCCAAATATATTCACCTATAAAAACACTCCTATATCTCACTCTCTACATTAACATATAACATATGTTATACTGTCTGACTCCATACCTATATTATTCTCACTTTAGCCTAGTGATTAGCATCTTGAAATACAATTACATCTCTAGTTTTTGCTCAGGATCTACCAGCACTCCTTCTCCTGGAGATTTCCAGATCTACTTAAATGTATTCTTATGCAGAACACAGAATGATGAGCCTTGAATCCTCCCTGCCAAGGATCAGTCACATTTGTTTGTCAAAAGAAAAACCACTATTTTATGATTAATTTAATTTTATGCTTCTCACAGAGAGGTAGGTTTAATAATTTTTAGATTTTCTACCAAAGAACTCTGAAAACATGTATGATGTATGATGTTTTCGTAGATGTTTCCGGGTATTTTCCTACATTTCTACATGTCAATCAATCAAATTTTATCTATTTAGCCCACATTTACAACATTTCTGTTCTTAGACCCTCAGCCAGGGTAAGGAAAAACTGCAGATGGAAAAAAAACCTTAGAAACCTTAGTGAGAACCACAGGAGAGGGATCCACTCCCTTGATGGACAGACAGTGCAATGGATGTTACCAGAGCATAAAAATACAATAATTTTTATTTTACAAAGGTACAATGACAATGAACAATTTCACATATATACATATATCTAGCGAAGTTCTTCCAGTAGATAATCGAAGCTGCAAAATGGTGTATAATATCAGTAGAGATATGGGTTAGGATCCTGGTCTTCCTAGTCCTGGTCGCCGTGGTCCATGTCTGGAGTTTGATGTTTTCCAGATAGTCAAGAAGGCTGTAAATAAATCTCATAAATCCTCATTTGGTCCTTTTGATAAAGGTTTAAATGGAAACTCAAATGATTTAATGTGACTGTATTTTGAGGTGTCCAGCACTAACAGTCGGGAAACTACAGTGTGTTTACAGCCACAATTGAGTGGATGTTTGTTTCTGGAACTTCTCCACAGGCTGCTCTGTGTGGAAATGTCAAGCTGCGGAAACACAATTACCCAGCTTGTAGCCTGGTATTAAATAATCCTGCATTCCTCCTCGGCGGCAGAGAGTGTGCGCTGAAGGCTGGGGCTGACCTTAGCTCATTTTACAGGATGTTCTTGTCATCACAGGTGTTGATGATGACAAAGAAGAAAACAGCCTTGGACCATGAGTCCACAGTATTTACAGCATGTTTTACAGGACAGCTTGTTTCCTGTTTGTCATCAAACTAAATGTTAACCTCCATCAATGCACCGTCATAGCTGAGTTGTTTACAAATGTCTCAAGTAGGGCAATTTGTTGTTGTAAATAAAATGTTTTTCCAAACATTGCCTGAAGGAGCTGACCTGAGTTGGTTAATTTGATATTCCACTGAGGCACAGAGATGAAAGTCGAGACATCAACTTCCTCTTTATTGATCACTATAACCTGGTGAAAGATATTTTCGACTCACAAAAATAATTTCACAAACCCTAATTAGTAGTAATTTTAATCCCATTCGAAAATAAAAAGAGACTAAAATAATCACAACTGCAGAGGTGTGGGCGTGAGTCACTGTCTGGTCTGATGCAGAAGACAAAAACAACCAGCCGGACTTGGACAATGTGCTTGATTTCTCGCTTTGCCATCCCCAAAGCTGCAGGAATTGTCCAGACGGGCAAGGGGACGTGCTTGGCAGGATGAGTGGAACGTTTTGAAGAACACGGTAGTTATTAGAGCGTCAGCCAAAATTAGAGACCACAGGCTTTCTTAAGAATGTGTGAGGAGGAGTGTAGGTGTAGCAGGACACTGTCTAGTCTTCAAACAGTATCTAATTCTGAGGAGATTAGAGTTATTTGGTTGGTTACATGTAGCAAAGTCATGTCCAAATCATTTCCATCAATCACATACTGTATAGTGGTATTTTTCTTTTTGTTTCAGTTGCTTTTCTGAATTCAAACCATCATAAGACTTGTTGACTGGGTTAGAATAAGTCTTCTGACTCTGACTTTTGAGTAGTTAATCAGATAGACAGCAGAACTGTGAAGGTATACAGTATAAACTGTATCAAGACACTGGTGAAGAAGGAACTCTTCTGTCTCTGGTAGATTGGATGTTCTGCCTACGTACTCGGTTTTAATGTTAAATCAGTTGGTTCGACGTTAGTTGTACCGAGACAATGTCAACAAAAAGGCCTCAGTATGAGTTTACATGTCCTGGACTAAGATGACCTACTGGGTATTCTCCGAGATACAGGCAAAATGATTTTATATTTGCTTTTTTTGGCATTTTTATTTACACTTTTCCCCAGGATTCATATACATATCAGATTTCAGGTGCAGCAGTCTCCATGACTGCCACCCGAATAACACAGCACCACACTGTGAGCCTTCCTGTGGGGGTTGAACCCACTGGAAGTTATGTGGGTCGGGATGATGCCATGCTCAGTCACCCCAGTGGCAACCTGGCAGCTGGTGGATAAGAACCAGAATTCTTGCAGACCTATAACCGTGATCATTTTAAGGACAAAAAAAAGGAAGGAAAAAGTGACCTCTGTCTTTAACCCTTCACCAAAGTAAACAGTGTGCAGTTTTAGCGGTGAGTGGGGACAGTGGCATGCTCAGTGGACCTGGCAGCTGGAGGATTCGAACCTGGAACCCCCCAGACCCAAGTCCCAAGTAACCACGAGGTTACCACTGCCCCTTATCAAAAAATACAAGAAAAAAACAATCAAATGTGGCTGACTGGTGCAAAAACTTCAAGTAGCCATGTTAAAATAAATCATCATGAAAAATAATTTATAAATTCTCCCATAATGCAATGCAGACCAATCAAAAGCTTCCTAGTAGTGGTTTAACATGATTTTTAGCACAGGTAGAACATTCAGTCCACCACACATTGAAGGAATGCGTACCAGACTTTTTAAAGAACTTTATTTTTTTATAGTCATAGTTCTCAAGCGAACAAGAACTCTGCTGTTTGTCTTTTTAACCAGGTCTTGGGTCAATAATATATAATCTTTCTGTGTGAGCTCTTCTTGTGCATGATGTTGCAATAATGTCTATTAATCCTACATTGATATAACAATCAGTACTGTGTAGGAACTGATTACAGTGACCAGTCTTGTCATGGCTGCAGTTTGAGTGTAGGTTCGGATGATGACAGATGTGAGGTTCAATGCCCTGTCTTTTTAAATGGTTCTGCTCTATCTGAGAGGACAACCTTGGCAACGGCGGTGCAGACCCCAGTCCTCAGCCTGTGCAGGCCACGCCACTGCCGCCACCAGCCGGTAGCAGCAGTAGTAGCAGCAACACACCGGTGAAGTGCGGCTCTGGCCGCTGGAGCTCTGCTCCACGCCGTCCTCGGACACTTGATTATCCCTAAAGCACAGACCTATATTCATAGCAGTACGTTGTGTTGTGTTGAACCTGTCAGCCCATATCTGATGTGGCGCATCTCGACTGCGTCAAGAGAAACGGGCCTAGACTGGTCACACAGGAAGTAGAAGATTACCTGTCTTCAAAATAAAAGCCGTAGAAAAATCTTATTTACTCGGTCCGCGGTTATAAACATGTTGCATTTGTCTCCTGGTTTATTTTGAGATACACTATTAATATATTTATAGACGTGGCATACTCATGTGACCCACTGAATACAGGCATGTGACCCGCTTTTAGGTTACATCCTCACTTTTTTAAAGCAAACACCTCGTCATTGTGACCCACGTAACGAAATGCGTCCTCTGTATTTAACCCATTACCAAAGTGAACAGTGGGCAGCTTTGAGCGCCCGGGGAGCAGTGAGTGGGGACAGTGCCATGCTCAGTGGACCTCAGTGGTAACCCAGAAGTTGATGGATTCAAACCTGGAACCCTCCAGACTCAAGTCTGGTTCCTTAATCACTGGGCTACCACTGCCCCTTATTAAAAATACTAAATAAAAATACAATTAATTTTATTGTTATTTACAACCCTATGAAATTGATACCTGCAATTTTTTTGCACTAATTCTTTTTTTCTAAATAATTTTTAAGCTTCCACTGAGACAAATCTTTTTTAAATAATAAACTACATTTTAACTACATTAATTTATGTAGTAACTGGGGAACCCCCTAAAGTTTTATTTGTATTTTATGTACACATATTCTGTTGTAAACATTTATTTTTGACTGCTTGCCTTTAAAACATCGATATATGATACATTCTGTGGTACTGAGGTGACCAATGCTGGCGATGATGCAGTCGCCATTTAAAAGCTTTTGTTGTGAAGGGCAAAACACCGGAAATGCTTCGCCTTCACTCTGTCTTGACGCTGGTGCATCATTCCACCGACCGGGAATAAGGATCTGTGAGCAGCCGGGCCTTTTCCTCCGCTGCACCGTCAGCTGTGTTTTCCTGCTGCCGCTGCTGCAGGAGCGGCTCTGGGTGGCGTCGCGGGGCTGAAGCTCGGTGCTCGGTGACACACGGAGATGACACACATCCAGGAGGAGCCCTGTTTGTTTTGCACTGCGAAATGAGGCAGGGGGAGGAGGAGAGTCGCCGCCACAGAGACGCTGGGCTCCGGCCAAACATCGCCGCATTTTAGCACTCATCCGATCCCGGGGCTTCGCTTTGCTTTGCACCGTCTGCGCGGTTGGTCGCTCGTCTATCTGCACGGTGCATGGTGGACATGTAGCTCGCTCGAGGACATCCCCCTCCCCTGATGTCCGTAGCTGCCATGATGGGCAGAGGTCTCCTCTCGACCGCGGTTCAGCCGGTTGGAGAAAAGGCAGATTGATTTGGGACGCACGCCGGAGTCGAATCTGCGGATGTTACTCGGTCTGATCGACATCGTCCGCGCACACACGCCGTGATTGTCACTCAGGGAACGGGGACGAGAGAAAGGGGAACATGTCTTCTCGATCTGCATTACCGTCTGGAAACGACAGGAGCACAGGAGACCATGTAAGTGCAATCACAGACCCATAACCTGTGTGTGTGTGTGTGTGTGTATGTGCGTGTGCACGCGCAGAGGATGAACGTGCATCCTTTCCAGAGGGGAAAAAAAAAAATCATCATGTATGTGCGTCCTGCGGCCCTCATTCATTCACAGTGCACACCGGGGTCACACATGCACGCTGCTGTGAGTCTCAGCAGGAGGAGGACGGTGGGGATTATGGAGCACGGATGGATGGATGGGTGTTTTAGGACAGCAGCAGCAGCAG
The DNA here is from genome assembly GCA_016785265.1 of Paraplagusia blochii. Classification (NCBI taxonomy): domain Eukaryota; kingdom Metazoa; phylum Chordata; class Actinopteri; order Pleuronectiformes; family Cynoglossidae; genus Paraplagusia; species Paraplagusia blochii. Next base: position 9,325 of record JAFBJS010006670.1, read on the forward strand.
CAGCAGCAGCAGAGAAGATGGGCTAACCTTGAGTGTCTGCGCAGCTCACAGCCCACCCGGGATGAGTCCACCCGCATACGATTACAGTGGGCTGGATATGCGCAGAAACCCTAAAAACCAGCTGTCACCTCTGATTATGAGACTGCGAGAGGGAGAGAGGGTGATGTCACGTCATAGCTACACCTTTCTGCTGCTGCTGCTGCTGCTGCTGCTGGTGGTGGTGGTGGTGATAATGATGCCGTTCCCTGTGCGTATGTGTGTGCGTATGGGTGGGACAGGAGCGGAGAAGGCCAAAAAAATGCATGCACACACAGAGGGAGAGAGAGAGAGAGAGAGAGAGGGGGAGAATATAAGGCTGTTGGCAGGGAGCGAGGGGATTACTGCGAAAATGATGTGCGGCCCTTTGCTGCTGCTGCTGCTGCTACTGCTGCTGCTGCGCAGCCGACAAAGCGCCCAACCCCAGAGCCCGTGGGTGACAGACAGGGGGCTGTGTTGAAAACACAGTAAAGGCCTGCAGGAAATAGGAGAGTCCATGATGATAATGTTTATATTTGACAGGAGGAGAGAATATTGGACTCTCTGTCTGTCTGTTCTATCTACCTGTCTGTCTATCTATCTATCTATCTATCTATCTGTCTGTCTGTCTGTCTGTCTGTCTGTCTGTCTACCTATCCTTGTATCTGTCTACCTGTCTGTCTGTCTGTCTGTCTGTCTGTCTGTCTACAAAACTATCTATCAATCTGTCTGTCTATCTCTCAATCTATCTGTCTTTCTACAAATCTGTCTGTCTACCTATCTTTGTATCTGTCTACCTGTCAATCTGTCTGTCTGTCTGTCTACAAAACTATCTATCAATCTGTCTGTCTATCTCTCAATCTATCTGTCTTTCTACAAATCTGTCTGTCTGTCTGTCTACCTATCTTTGTATCTGTCTACCTGTCAATCTGTCTGTCTGTCTACAAAACTATCTATCAATCTGTCTGTCTATCTCTCAATCTATCTGTCTTTCTACAAATCTGTCTGTCTATCTACAATCGAATCTATCTGTCTATCTACTGTGTCTATCTGTCTATCTACTGTATCTATCTGTCTATCTGCTCTATGTGTCTGTCTATATGTCTCTCTGTCTGTATGTCTATCTATTTGTCTGTCTGTATACCTATCTTTGAATCTCAATCTACTGTATCTGTCTATCTCTCAATCTATCTTATCTATCTACAAATGCATCTACCTGTCTATCTATACCAAGTTAATACAGTTCTATTGCAAAATCTAAAATCTATATATCTATTTATCTGCCTGTCTGCCTGTCTGCCTGTCTGTCTGTCTGTCTGTCTGTCTGTCTGTCTGTCTGTCATGTCTAAAATGGTGATCCTGCTCACTGACGTTTCTTCCTGTCATTTTTTTCTGCCTTAAACACTTGTTTGTTCTCAGCACAGAAGGCTGCTTAAGCCTCTAGATTTCCTTGGGTGTTATAGTGTTTGTGTGCTGCAGCATTTTCTCCTGTTGTGAGAAACTCAAATCTGTTCACACTATTCTACCCCGGTACACAGAGCCCAAAATCAGGCCCGGGGACTGGGCCAAGAGGTGTTTGAGAGGTCCATGTCTGCTGCTATACATGTACAGGCCTGTTGAAAACCATCAAAGTGAATGTCACCTCTCCAATGGCTTATTTATAGTAGAAAGATAACAAAGACTGTGAAACATTCAATCTGAAATGAAGGTTTTTAAAAAGTCAACTGCTAAGAACACAGGCAAGGGCAGAGTAATGATAAACACATTACAGTTCTGTAGGAAAATGAATCATTCAAGTCCTACTTGCGAAACATGTAAATGTTTTATACAGTAAAAGGGGAGACAAATCCCTGTCCCTCTCAGTACTTTAATGTACAAAGACTGTACTGTTTTCCAACTATAACACCAACAAAATGAAGCTTTTCTTGTATCGAGAAGAAATGAAAAGAAATCGCCTTAAATTAAAGGTCCAGACATGTTTTCACTAAATACACTGTAATATATTTTTTTAATTGTAAAAACTGTGTAAAATACCTTTACTTATTGAAAAATTCTTGAGTACTTCAAGAACAGAAGTTGTTATCTTGAATAATAGAATACCAAAAATTACTTTTCCTTTCAGAAACGCTGCACATCTTTTCTCCACTTATTGAAGGTAAATCTGGTCTGGTTTTATTCATGAAAACTGTCATGTTGAAAAAAAAAACAAAGGATATAAAAAAAATAAATAAATAAACTGTTAAGAAAAATATTTTCTTTACAAAAGCCCTGTTTAACAAATTGGAGGAAGTTTTTCTCGGTCTTGGCATAGCAGTTAACATTAAAAGGCACACATCGCTACCTACTGTACAGGGGTGTGCTGTCACATGGTATAACAACGGACTTTTGTGACAGAAAACCTGCCTTGATGCAGTAAAAATGCAATTTTACTTCAGTAGATGCAAATTGGTATAGATTTTTAATCAACACATGATGCATCATAAAATTTCTCTTTCTGTTTTGGTGTTTTTTCACCACTGTGGAAGTGTTTTTTAGGCAACAAACTATTACTGTATCTTGTTCTTTTGTTACAGTAAACATTTAGCGATTCAGCTACATTCTGTGTTTTGTCAAGAGCATCTTTGATTTCTTTGCTTTCTTAAATTAGCTACATATGTCAACGTTTTATTTGCACTGCATTTACGTGACACCCAAAAGCAGCTTTGTATGAGGAATTCCTTCTCATTTATTCTGGTTATACAACCTCAGCTGCTCTGTGTTGGACTTGGTGTCTCGCATTTGGACTTGACTTCAGATCAGGACTGCAGGCAGGCCAGTAATGTACCTTCACCCCCATCCTCAAAGTTTATAGATTATATCTTTAAGCCTTACTTTAGAGAAGCCTGTAGAGATACCCTCTTACCTGTGCCATGGGCAATTACACAGAGCATTAGTTAATATGTGTCAAAGTCAAGGCTCGGGGGCCAAATGTGGTCACCAATGAAAAGGATTTTGAAAATAAGACAACCAGAATAAATATGGACTCAACTTGAATATCAGACACCATGACTTGTCCACCTGTCATCATACCATTTCAGAGAATCTTCATGTCTGTGTAGATTCTCAGTCATCCAGGTCATTCAATCCAAAATGAGTTACTTCCAGAGCAACTGGACGTAGTAGGTTTCGTGAAGACGTTTCACCTCTCATCCAAGAGACTTCTTGAGTTCTCCAGTTCAGAACTGAGATGAAACATCTTCAAGAAATTATATGTCCAGTTGTCCTTGAAGTAAATATATTTTGGATACTCTGACAATGGAAATCCAAGAACACAATTCCTGATTTTGCCAAATTTGTGGAATGGCACATAGGGTTCTGAGATGTCTACCTGAGTTTTGGGGGCAAACAGTGGCACAGAAGTGTTTGGACGATATCGACAAAAAAAACAACAACAGACGTCCTTTATTAAAATCTGTCTGGTTCTGTTGTCCTGCCTCCACTGTTAAACATTGAGGACAGATGAATGAATTGATGAAGCTGGAGTGCGTTTTCATGTTGACTGGGAATGATGGTTAGATTGTCATTAGATTCACACATAGAGAAGTTGTTGAGTCAAATAACTGACACTGTATTTATGGAGAAGTCTGAGTGTTGTTTTTTTTTCCTTTATTAAAAATCAGTTTACTATTACATTAGGCCAAGAATTCAGACCATCAAAACCACTTTGGTCAATGACATTAGTTTGAGATTAATAGGCCATTAATAATGTCTGTCTAGAGCAGTGGTGTCAAAGTCATTTTTACCAGGGGGGCCACATTAGCACTAAAATCTCCTTGAAGGGCCGCATGTACATGAAGATTACAGATGTAGCAGTTTATTATTATTAATTATATGTCACTAATATTGTTTGTCGTGGTGTAATAATAGCATTTTTACTCTATGATGTTAAAAAAAACTCTGCCTCAATGACATTATAATAAGAAATTTAAGCTGGGTCGGGCTATACAAAGTGACATGGCGGACCGCATTTGGTCCCCGGGCCGCGAGTTTGACACATATGGTCTAGAGGTTTCTGTGTGTCTGTCTTATATTGTACTGTACATGTCTTATACTGTGTGTTGTTGCTGGCCTTTATGCATGTACAGCATATGTGTGTGTGTATATGTAAAGACCAGAGCAAAATGAATCCCAGGGGGTGGAAGTGCAATGCCTCAGGGTGAGATATTGACCAGACGGGACCACTGTGACAGCATCTGCTCCCCTTCTATACTTCCTTCTTACGTCTCTGTCCTTATTATTCATTTTTCTTCCTAATTCTCTTTATTTTTTTTTCGCCTGGTCTCCTTCTCCTGTCCTGCTGCTCCCTCCTTCTCCTGAAATGGCCTCTCGCCCCCTCCAACTACAGCCATCGATCCGCCGTCTTTACTTCTCCTTCCTCCTCGTGTCACATGACAAGGCGCTGCTTGGCACCGCAATACATCACACTTTGTTTGTGTAAATGCATATTGTTGGGCTCTTATTTCTCTTCTGCTGCGTTTCCTGGCTGAGAGTGACTGTAAATGTGACTCCAGCTTTGGACTCCATCATCATCATCATTGCATCATCATGGCTGCACAACAATACTGTAGTCTAAGGCAGGGGTCTGCAGGCATGAACAGCAGTACTACATTTAATACATTTAATTTATTAGGCTGATCTCGTGGTTTCCTCACAATTCAGTTTTTATTATGAGAAAAAGTTGCATTTCTTCTAGGCAGATGCTTTTTTTTATTCCAATAACTGTATTTTTTGGGGCTATAAGTCGCACTTATTTTCCATCCTTTGGCAGGGTCTGCAACCTGTACCCATGTGCGACTTATATATATATGGGCAAAGTCTTCAATGCGGCCCGCCAACCTTATCCAAATCAATTTATTTATATTATTGTTGTACTTCTTCCTTTTGACTGCAATAATGAGTTCCCCCAGTACGCCATAAAGGGTATTAGAAATGTAGTACTTTAGGTTTATTTATGACTTTTATATGTCATCCATCTTAGTTCAGTCCATCTCTCTGATGTGGACTCGGCCCTCGTGTCCAATTTTACCCCGATTTTACTTTTGCCCGGTGTAGGGTTATGTAGCAGTTCCTGTGACTCCTCTACTTGTAAAAGAACATCGGATATTTTTGCCGATAATTTACCCTATTTGGTCCAAACACTTAACTTTCCAATACTAATATCGACCAATACGGATATATGCTATTGGATTTTAGTTATCAAAGGACAAGCCAATATCATTCTTACCGATATCACATATTTATACTAACATCGGGTCGATTATATCTGTGGATTGAAAATATTAGTTAAATTATTTTCACACGAACGACTGCTAGAGGGCACTGTTGCAACTTTAATTCGAGAGAGACTTATTCATGTGTTTTTTCTTCTTCACTCTTCGTCTTTTTGGCTGGTGCGACATATACTTTGAAGATACTGGCAATCAGGAAAATGAGTTCCTGTTATTGTTGTTAAATGCGTCACAAGCAGAGGACCACTGTTGTTGTTGTTGTTGTTTTTGTCGTGTCCCTCAACTTTTTTTCTCTCTCTGTCTCTTTCACAGCATGTGTCACTTGGGGCCAGTCGCTCAGACAAGGCGACCAGCCAGTCCAGCCGCTCGCTGGGCGCACGGTGCAGGAACTCCATCGCCTCCTGCTCAGACGAGCAGCCGCACATCGGCTTCTACCGTTTGCTTAAGACAATTGGCAAGGGGAACTTTGCTAAGGTCAAGCTAGCCCGCCACATGGTGACGGAAATGGAGGTAAGATATATTAATGACTGTGGTTGGACATGGGACTTTAGTAGTAACTAGGTCCAGGGATAGAAAAGTTCATGGATCAGCTGGTGGTTCTTCTTATTAGGGATGCACCTGTCATGAAGTTCTGGTCTGGTATTCATGTTTGTCATGAGATGACCACTAGGTTGATGTCAATAAAACTTTAAAAAAAAATTTTTACTCTGAATCAGCACAAATTCAGTCAGATAAATCCATGAAACAAAACCTTTAACGTCCTTAATTCTATTGACAAGTTGTTTCCCAAAATATAGTCTCTTAAATTGATCAATTATTATATTTAATGTACAAAATTAAATTTATTTAAGTGTTCGAGGAGTTAAGATCAATCTACACTCATTTTTTACGTGTGTTCTTACTGATTTTTTGTATATATTTTCTTTTTTTTTTTTCAAAAACATCAAACTCTTGCTCAGTATGTTGGCAGCTACAACACAAAGATGGGAAAAGTTTTGAACTTTTTTTATTCAGTAATAATTAGATATTTTATTTAAACACACAGCAAAGAGGGAGGTTGTAAACTGAGACTATATTTGTTTTGTTATGCAGCGTTACCATGTCTCTCGTTGTACCCAAAACACTTTTGGTGTGAAATTTGGTGTGACTTTTTTTTTTTATTTTTATTCTCAAATTGGCAGTGAACAATTATAGGCCCAGCTGGCCATTCCATTGCAAGTCAAGAGAGATTAAGTCAAATCAGTCAAAAAGGCTTCGCTCCATCTGCTCTATGTGTCCCAGGTCTACGTTCAGCATTTTCCCTTTAGTGTTCACACTTACCTACAAGTTTAGATGTTGGCAAAGGAGCTCCTGTCTGAACAATACTAATAAAAGAGCTATTTTCTATTGGACTGAGGCAGTCAGTGATTCCAAGTATGTTAGCCAGGACTTAATTTGGTCTAAATAAAATTTTCCTTTCCCAAATTAATATTGTGGTGCTGTCATGGATGCGTGCTTGGAGTCTCTTTTAATAAGAACTCATGGTCTCCAAGTGGCGGAACCTTTTTGAAGTCTTTCTTGCCTCAATAGGGACGTCTTTGCTTGGTGCGTTGCCACAGCCTGTGGCAATAAATCCATATTTCAGTGGATTTGTGAAACTTAATGTTAAATACAGGTTTCTTTTTCTTTGAAGAACTAGGTTCTTCTGCTGTCTCCTGCCTGGTTCTTTTACCCCGTGCTTAGGAACTTTCTAAAAATCTTTGCTTTCATGATAAGCCTCAGGTTTGGGTCAGACAGATGCAGGAGAGAATCCAACAGTTTTCCAAAACAAAAAATAAAAATTAGAATTAGAAAAAAAGTGGAAAATGGAAGTAATCAATTCTTCCTGTTTGGCCCGGTACTAACTAACCCTGAAATCAATGACGATCCAGGGCCCAGTGGTTGGGAACCACTGCATTGGTGAAAGATTTGTTAGTTTGTTTATTAGACATTACGACTAGTTTCTGAGAAACGTGCATGGATAAAAAAAAAAAAAACTGATGTGTTTTTTTCCTGTCTCTTCCAGGTTGCAATAAAAATTATCGACAAAACTCAGTTGAATCCAACCAGCCTACAAAAGGTACGTTCACATTTTGTCCTCTGGCCTTTCTTGAAAATGCAGCTCCACCTTTGTGCTGCACATAAAGCACATGCCACAGCGAGCACGGTTCACGCCGTGGATGTGGCGGGTCGCGTTAGCTGCCCCGAGTTTGAGTAATCTGCCGATGAGAGGTTCGCGTTCAGCGCTTCGCTGTCAGAAGGGGCAGCTATGAGAGAGCAGATGAGAGGGAACCGTGGGATGTGATGCTGTTTGGCAGGTGCAGGGACTGGAGGAGAGTAAGAGGAGACCCCGGCTTTACAGATCATCTCTCATCTTTCTCTGGGCTAATCGCTGCCCTAAGTGCAGGGTGACTCATCGTGTTAGCCACAGTCACCCAGATCATCCTCCTCGTTCACTGTTTCTTCACATTTTTTCACATGTGATTTGTGCATTTGTCAAGAGGCCATTTTTGAAGCCAGATTTATTAATGCTATTGAAAACAGCTTCCATTTGTATTGACGGTCAATGCAGAAACATTGGCTGTAAAAAGTGGCTTCAAGCTGTAAAATCTAAGACCATTTTAAAGCTGGTCTTTTAAGACTTTTTCTACCAAATAAAGCTTAAAAAAATGATTTCACATATTACAAATGTAATATGTCCATCTACAAGAGACATTGGCAAATATTTAACATTGCAGGACATATTAAGGTATTGAAATCTGACTCAGGGGCTCATGCTAAAATTATTTTCACATATTTGTGAAATGTGGGTATTTCTGTCTTGAAAATGCAGAAGTAAAATTTTAATAAATGAATAGTATAATTTGGACAAATTTGGCGGGCCAGAATAAAATACCAAACGGGCCACATCTGGCCCCTGAACCTTAGTTTGACAAGGTCTAATCTACAAGGCGTGATTTACTGGGATCTACATTTTGTTACCAACCAGTCATTACAGATGAATTCAATAATCTCATGCACTTGAATGCATTACTACAACATATAATGTATGGAATTTACACTTGCAAACATTTATATTAATATATATTAATATTTTTTTAAATGGACCATATACACATATACTAGGGGTGTGCAAGTTAATCGTTTTGGATCGGTTTGGATCTGAAACTGAACCGAATCGGATCAAACTGGATGGATCGTTTAATATTTTTTATGAATCGTTCCTGAATCGGATCGTAGCCTGTGAATCAAGATATGAATAGGATTGTTATGTGAGTGAATCGTCACACCCTTAATATATACGTACACATATACAGTATATAATTTTATATAATAAAATTAATGTACAAAGGAAGCAAACTTGGGTCTGCAAGAGGCTACACATTCTAATCCACCAGCTGCTAAGTTGCGACTGGACATAGCACCGCCCTGACCCACATAACTTCCAGTGGGCTCACCACCCACGGGAAGGCTCACAGTATGGAGCAGTGTGATTTGGGTGGCAGTCATGGAGACTACAGTAATGCCTGTGACCCAGAAACAGATGAAGATGAATTATTGAATATATGTATATATATTCCTTTATGTTTATAATATATATGAATATTTACACACGCACATACACACATAGACATATAAATGTATATATATGTATGTATTTCTATATACATATGTATACCATACAGTATATGTAAATGTCAAGAAAGGCAGACAAGCATCACGTCTGCTTGAAGAAAGGTGTTAACGATGGTGGGGGTTGAACGTGTTGCTCTGAGAAAGTGTATTGTTTTAATTGATTTGTTCATTAGGGTCCTGCTGGAATGAACCGGGATTTAATGGGACACCCGGATGATGAGACATTAGACCAGTACACATGTTTCCCAAGATTCCCTCTGTCACAGCTGGAGAGGGAAGGAAAGAGCCTGGTCTTAATACCTGGGTTGCTATGGTAACAGTGACGTTAGGCCACTGCCAGAGCAGTTGAATGAAGGAGGAGGAAACAGGGGGAGACACATTGGAAAATAGCAGAAGGGGGAGGATTGAGAAAAGAGGATAGAAAAAGCTTATCACACTATCTTTTTTTCCCTGAGATGTAGTTGAGGACATGGAGGAGAGACACTGGGTATTAGAGGAAATCAGGGAAACCAGCTCACATTTGATCTCCTGTATAAATGTGTCAGGGGAACTTGGAATAATATAAGCCTCGAGAAATTCTCCGATTGAGTAAAAAGATTTCTACGTGTTCCGAGTCGAATTGTGATGTTTTTTTAAGACTAACAATGGAGATTTAGGCTCGCCAAACACTACGTTAAATGGATAAATCATTTCTTTTATTTTATGTAACATATTATGTGATGCGGTGATGATGTAGTGGTGGCCTAGCGGTTAGGGCGTGTGGAAAAATGTACGAAAGGAATCGAATTTGCCAGGTTGCCACATAACCTCCAGTGGGCTCACCACCCACAGGTAGGCTCACAGTATGGAGCAGTGTGATTTGGGTGGCAGTCGTGGAGACTACAGTACTGCCTGCCACCAGTAACGCAGATGAAGATGAATTAATGAAGGAATTAATGAATAAATGTATATGTTTTATACTATTACACTGCATACTTTTATATATATATATATATATATACATATGAACATTTGCACCTTTACAGACATATCTATACTGTATAAGGAAATTAAGTGTTTTAATCTTTTTATTATTAAATCTTATTAATTATTACTATTTAATTACATGAATATTATTGATTGTTATTCTTTAGTAAATATAAATATAAATTCACTTTCTAGTAGCCCCACAATATTTATAGAAAGATTCTACTGCAAGTCAATGCAAAAAAAACATGGTTTTGTTGGATGCACTCAGTGGTAGACACTGCTGTGGATGAATGTGAGTATTACAAGACTCGTCTGAAGTGTTGTATTACAGTGGGAAACTGATTTTTTTATTTAATTTTCACCATTTTTTTTCCGTCTGTATTGAACATTAACTGCTAATGCATCCTTTTGGCAAAATGACAGTGAGGGCAGTGGCCCCTCAACTTATTTGACTATGATTTCTAGACCAATAAGATCATTACGGCTTGTTTTTTTTGCAGCTTTTTCGGGAGGTCCGGATAATGAAAAGCCTAAATCACCCAAACATAGGTAAGTGTACGTGCTTGTTAGTGAGATTTGTGATACAGAAGTGATTAAGTTGGATTTCCTAAAGCTGAAACCCGTCACACGGCTGTAATTATTACAGTGTTAGATGTTTTTATTTGTGTTTGATCAAATCTGTGTTTTTGGCTACAGTGCGACTCTTTGAGGTGATCGAGACGGATAAGACCTTATACCTAGTCATGGAGTACGCCAGTGGAGGTGAGTGTGATGCGCACTAAGCTGCGTACTAACGTGACAATAATTCACCTTCACTTCCTCTTAATAGTCACCACTAGGTCACAGTGTACGGAATCGATTGCGTATAACGTCCATTAATACATTTCAAAAGAATCGTTAATGCTTTACTGCCTGATCTGAGTGGTGTGGCTGCTCCGTCCGTCAGGTGAAGTGTTCGACTACCTCGTGTCACATGGGAGAATGAAGGAGGTGGAAGCCCGAGCCAAATTTCGACAGGTACGAACTCACCGGCTGCAGTCCCCCCGGTCCTGAGACATTTGGTCTTCACTGGTGTTTTTCTGTGTTGACAGATTGTTTCTGCTGTCCACTACTGCCACACCAAGAACATCGTCCACAGGGATTTGAAGGTGAGGTTCGCGGTTGTTTTTATAAATGACAGATTAAGTCTGTGCAAAGACAAAGACAGGGCTTACAAGAGATATTGTGTATGCAGTGGGGACCCAGATACAGGTTTAATCTATTCTAAAAAAAAACCCTCATTATTCACAATTCAAGCGTCTACATTGCATTTTTCAGACTAAAAATATTTTTTTCCATTTTCCCCATTAAAAATAACTAAAGAAACAATGTGTTCCAGTCCCCAAGAAATAAAGAAATTCATTATTTAAATATAACTAAGTATCTAAGCATCATAAACATAGATATAGACAAATATATTCGTTATAAAATAACAATAATACTAATATTTTTGGACATTAATGCTGGCCAGATTAAAAATAATCAGATAAATGGAACGTCATTCAACTTCAAGTGAGAAAAACTCTCTTTAGTTGCAACACAAAAAATCCAAAACCTTTGGTGCTTATTAGGCACTAGGAATAGGTAGAAGAAAGGAGGCAGAGCTGGAGGTGGAGGAGTGAAAGATGCTGAGATTCTCTTTAGGAGAGACAAGGATGGACGGGATCAGGAATGAGGGACAACACAGACAGGAAGGTTTGGAGAAAAGGCTAGAGAAGCCAGATGGAGATGGTTTGAACATGTTCAGAGGAGAGACAGATGAATGATCCTAGAGATGGAGCTTCCAGGTAGGAGACAAAGAGGAGATTGATGGATGCAGTGAGGGAGGACATGGAGGTAGTTGGAGTCCAACTCCCCCTGTCCTCTCTATCTTCTGATAGAGAGGACAGGGGGAGTTGGAAATGTTGATTCGCTTTGGCAACTCCTAAAAATAAAAAAGCATATTATGTATAGTTATAAAAATAGGCAAAATAAAATAACCAAGAGACAGTGAGCGAGTGGAAAAAGATTGAGCTCAGTTGAACACTCCTATCTAGATGTTTCCTTGTGTCCTACTCGTAACTTGGAAAACTTGTCGTAGAGCTCATATCTACAGTAGGGGCCACAACACAGACAGGAAGGTTTGGAGAAAAGGCTAGAGAAGCCAGATGGAGATGGTTTGGACATGTTCAGAGGAGGGACAGAAGAATGATCCTAGAGATGGAGCTTCCAGGTAGGAGACAAAGAGGAGATTGATGGGTGCAGTGAGGGAGGACATGGAGGTAGTTGGAGTCAGAGTAGAAGATAGAGAGGACAGGGGGAGATGGAAAAAGTTGATTCGCTGTGGCAACTCCTAAAAATAAAAAAGCATATTATGTATAGTTATAAAAATAGGCAAAATAAAATAACCAAGAGACAGTGAGCGAGTGGAAAAAGATTGAGCTCAGTTGAACACTCCTATCTAGATAACTTGGAAAACTTGTCGTAGAGCTCATATCTACAGTAGGGGCCACACTGTGTGATGTAATCTGACCTTATTTTTCTAGTGGATTCTTTAGTTGATCATATTTGTCGTGGTCTGAAATTTCCCTTCGGTGCCTATAAAGTATATTGACATGACATGTGTACTGGTACACAGTGATGTATGTACAGTACATGAGTCATGTCCACTGTGTCTATTGTTGGACTACATGTAAACACTTCACCCTCTAACCATCCGTTCCACCCTTCCATGCCTTCATTACATGCCATTCTTGCATCCACCCACGTTCCCATTCCAATTTCTCACTTCCATCCAACAATCCTCTCCTCCTCTTTGCTCCTTCTAATGCTCCATTGTTTGTGCTCCCCTCTCTCTGCCCACCTCTTCCGCCGCTCCTCGTCTTCCCCTCTGCTCCTCGTCTGGATGATTCAGGCGGAGAACCTCCTGCTGGACGCAGACGCCAACATTAAAATTGCAGACTTCGGCTTCAGCAATGAGTTCACACTGGGTAACAAGCTGGACACGTTCTGCGGCTCACCGCCCTACGCTGCCCCGGAGCTTTTCCAGGGCAAGAAGTATGATGGTCCTGAAGTGGATGTTTGGAGTCTGGGTGTAATCCTGTACACGCTGGTCAGCGGCTCACTGCCCTTCGATGGACAGAACCTGAAGGCAAGTGGATGAGATGGGATTCGTCTGCCTGTCCGTCTGTCTCTGCTCTAGTCAGATAAAGCCTGCAGGAATCTATTGTGTCATTTACCTACTTGGTAAATAATTCCCGTGGATGTTGCCTTTGTGAAATGCCTATTATTTGCATAATGACTTTAAAAACATGACAGGTAATATACAACTGGTCAGACTAGTTCAGGCATAGACAATCTTTTAGACTAGCAGTCACAATTAGTCTTAAAGTTGAACTCAGATGAGGAACAGATAGATCCAGTGTTTGTGTGATCTAAGATAAAAAAACGAAAAATCGAAAACAAAAGCACATCAGAGAAAAGGAAAAAATATATAATCAGAATACAGACCAACTATGTCATTTGGAGAAGTTTGGAGGGCCAGATTACAATGCTGGATGGGCTGCATTCAGTCCCCGGGCCTTAGTTTGCTTATTGTACAATTGTAACATTTCTCCATCTCTGTCCCCTTATCCGGGGCTGGGTTGCAGAGGCAGCAGCCGGAGAAGGGACATTCCCTCTTCCTGGAAACTTACCCAAGGTCAAGTGGTTGGATCCTGAGATGTTTCCCAGTCCAGCTGAGCAACATAGTTGCTCCAGTGTGTCCTCGGTCTTCCTCTGGGTCTTTTCCCAGAGGAAGACCTGAGCACCTCACATGGAGGCGTCCGGAGGGCGTACGCTCCTTTGGAAAATGCAAATTTTGGTCTCTTGAATCCGGGATTGTCGTCTTTTGGTCATGAAAATCATAACAATAACAATATAACCTGGGAATAAATTGATGAATAAACCATCATGATAATGTCAAGCCTCACAGTGGGCCGGTTTTGGTCTGCGGGCTGTATGTTCGACATCCCTGAAGTTTCCCAAGACATTCCTTAAAAAACATTCTTTATTACTTTTTATTAAACCACGTAGTATTTTTTCATTTAAACGAGATACAGAAACAACTGCAACTGTTTTTAAGAGGTTGTATTTGTCATTTTAGGCCTCGATGAACGTTGCTGACGCCACAGTTCTTCAGCTGTACAGCAAAACAGATAAAGTTGTGACATCAGAGTTAAATACAGGAACTCATTCTTTGTTAGTTTCCCGTGTTGGGTTTTCCTCCACAGTTTAAGACCTGCTGCTTGGAGAAAGTAAAAATAGTTCTTTTATCCATATTCTAGCAGATGGCAGTGAACAGCCCCCTAGAGCTCCACCAGAGGGTGGAGACAAATGTGTGTTTAACCTTTCCCAAGTGTGGCTCAGCAGACTGCCTGCAGTGAGGGGCTCACTTTTAAATGCAGCTCGATGCAGCATAATCTTTCATTTTATTTTAATCTAACCCCAACAAGGTGGCGCTCTTGTTCTATCTAAAGAGAGGCAGTTCCCACAACACTTATTAAAGCATCAACTAATCTGGTAATGAATCCCTTGATTCACAGATGAACACAGTTGAACTATTATTTACTGTCACTGTCGCCTTTACAGCAAACATATAATCTCACCCAGTGACGCTCTCTTCTTATAGAATCCCACGTTTTGTTTTTGGCTGATTGCATTTACACACAGGAGCTGAGGGAGCGCGTGCTGCGGGGAAAATATCGCGTGCCCTTCTACATGTCCACGGACTGTGAGGGGATTCTCCGTCGATTCCTGGTGCTCAATCCATCCAAGCGCTGCACGTTAGAGGTAAGGAGGGACCCGAAAAACAAAAAATGCCTTTTTGTAGAAGTAGCTACAGCAGGTGGGGGCAAATCATTGCACTTGTGGGCCACAATTTATCTAAAAAAATGACACTGGAGCCAGGTCAGGAGCAGATAGAGCAGTGGTTCCTAACCTGGGTTCGACTGAACCCTAGGGGTTCGGTGGAGCCTTTGCCGCGGAGGTCAAGACACCGCAGGGGTCAAGACTCACCGACTCAGGGTTCGGTGAATGTGCATATGAAACTGGTGGGGCTCGGTAGCTCCAACAAGGTTAAGAACCACTGAGATAGAGGAAGCATTTGTGTGAACTAAGGCAAATGGAAGGTAAAAGTCATGCAATAAAGACTAAACTGCTTTTAGCCATTTCTACATTATTTATTGTAAAAATGTGGGCATTGCAGAGAAAAGGAAGAGGTATAATAATAATAATAATATATACTACTTATAATAATACATAATAATAATATTGTACTCACCAATTAAATAATATGTAGAAATTTGGTGGGCCGGATTACAAAGCTAAGCGGGCCACATCTGGCCCCCGGACCTTATTTTGACCAGGTGTTACCTACAGTGTTTGTTTGTTTGTTTTTTTTTTTTTACAGCAAGTCATGAAGGATAAGTGGATAAATGCAGGGTACGAAGAGGAACACTTGAAGCCACACATAGAACCAGTGGAGGACTTCAGTGATCCCGCTCGCATAGGTGCGGAAAAATCGGCGATCGCTCGCACAAACGGCCGTGTGTTCACGATTAAAAAAAAAAGCACTAATTTGTTTCTGTTGGGTCCTCAGAGGTGATGGTTGGGATGGGCTTCACTCCGGAGGAAATCAAGGACTCTCTGCTCAATCAAAAGTACAATGAGGTCACAGCCATCTATTTACTGCTGGGCCGCAAAGGCGATGTAAGTTATAAATGTGAAACGACCTAATAAAACATTTACCCGTCCATTTCATCTGACTTGGTGACACATCCCGGGGCTGCACATGCAGTGGCATTAGTCTTAACTTACCTTGAAAATCCTGGTACACTTTTTATTCATGAAGCCTGGGCAGAAGAGTCTTCTTCTTCATCTTCTTCTTCTCCTTTCGGCTTGTTCCTTTTTTAGGGGTTGCCACAGCCAGTCAACAATTTCCATCTCTCCCTGTTCCATCTCTGTATCATCAACCCCAACTCCAACTACCTCCACGAGTAAATGATGTCAAAAAAAATCTCAAAAAGTATTTCTGTCATAAATGTGCTTCCAAAATCGGAACGTTAGAATGTCCTCAATTATTCCACTCCACATGCTCCAATATTTCACTGTCCTGACTCTAATTTTTATTTTGCTGAGTGATACTATTTTCTTTGCTGTGATGTCACAGGAGGGCAGTGAGCCTCGCACAGCCAGCAGTCTGTCTTTGGCCAGGGTACGGCCCAGCCCCATCACAAACGGCACCAACAAGCACTCCTCAGCCACCGGCTCCTCTTCCTCTTCCTCCTCCTCCTCACACTGCAAGACTCAGCGCAGTGCCTCCACCTACCACAGGCAGCGACGGCACAGTGACTTCTGTGAGTCTCTTCTCTGATACAGAAACTTAAGACACCTGACAGCGTAGAATTCCATGAAAATAAATACCGTAATTTCCGGACTATAAGCCGCATCTTTTGTCACATAATTTCAACCCTGCGGCTTATGCAGAGATGCGGCTAATGCATGCATTTTTTCTAACTGCTCGAGCACAAAAGATAAGAGTGAGACAGGTGGTGTCGAGGAATGCGCAAGTCACAACCGCCAATAAACACCATAGAAGAAGAAGAAGTTTAATGTACGGTAACGCGCTTTGTACATGAATAAAATGAGCATAAACTGACCCTCATCATGGAAAAAATTGGTGCGGCTTATAGTCCAGAAATTACGGTACATGTCGATCCCTGTTTACCTCATGTTTTCCATGCAATGCGAATATGTCATAACTTGCGGGAGGATTCTTATATGAGTCTCTGTGTGTTTTGGCTCTGCTGTCCTCCAAAACAAAGGTGGGCCGTCCATGCCCGTCATGCACCCCAAGAGGAGCCCGACCAGCACGGGCGAGCGGGAGCTACGTGAAGGACGGATGCCTTCTCGTAAGGCCAGCTGCAGCGTGATGGGGAGTCACAGCCTCCCTCCCTCCAGCCCTATGGTCAGCAGTGCCAACAATCCAAACAAGTCTGAGATCCCGGACCGTCGCAAGGAAATGACGGCCACCACAGTAAGTCAACAAGGACACTGTGTCTGTGGATTGGTCAACAAATATACAGTGAGAGACTTTGATTGGGGGGAGTACTATCACTTCACCAGTGGACACATTCAGTTCTGACCTTTAGTTAATCATTTGTCAATACGTTGGTAAAAATGGTTTTCAAAATGGGGATTCTTGACCAAAGACTTTTTTGGGTTCTTATACAGACACCAGAATATAACATTAAAGCCATTAAACAGAGTCTTCTTCTTTCAGTTTGTCCCTTTTTCAGGTATTGCTACAGTGAATCAACATTTCCATCTCCCCCTGTCCTCTGTATCTTCTACTCTAACTCCAACTACCTCCATGTCCTCCCTCACTCCATCTCTCATTCTTCTACCTCCTCTGAACATGTCCAAACCATCTCAATCTGTCTTCTCTAGCCTTTTCTCCAAACCTTCTTGTCTGCGTTGTCCCTCTAATGACCTCATTCCTGATCCTGTCCATCCTTGTCTCTCCTGAAGAGAACCTCAGCATCTTTAACTCCTCCACCACCAGCTCTGTCTCCTGTCTTCTACCTATTCCTAGTGTCTCTCATCCATCCATCATGGCTGGTCTCACAACTGTCCTGTAAACCTTTTCCCTTCACCTTAGCTGACTCTCTTCTATCACAGATCAGACATAGTACAGTTGTACATAGTACTTTGCGAAACAAATGCTCTGGTAAAACCTCAAGTGGATGTTTTAGGTTCAGAATGTCATACATAAACATTTTGGCAGATTTCTGAGCGCAGTAAACACAACCAGGATCCACAAATAAGGCAGAAATGTACATAAAAATACATAGTTGGGGGTAAGAATACTATAAATGGCGGTTTATTGTGTAGTTCAACCTCTGATTAAGTTTTATTCCTTCTCTGAAGAATAACATCCCTGGAAGCGCCATGACTCGCAGAAACACGTACGTGTGCACAGACCGATCAGGCACAGACAGACATTCTCTCCTGCAGAATGGAAAAGACAACAGGTAAAAAAAGGAGGGTTTCTGTCCCTCAACATCCTCTGGAATAAAACGTGATGTAACCCTAGCCCTTCTTTCCCGTCCTGCAGCTCTCTGAGCCACCGGATGCCTGCAGCCTCTCCCTCCACCCTCAGCATCACTGGGGCGGGAGCAGCCTCCTCTTCCTCTTCTTCAGACCGATGCCGCCTGACCCGAGGCTCCACAATCCGCAGCACCTTTCACGGGGGACAGCTGAGGGACCGGGGGCCCCCGGTGTACTCGGCCCCACCTACTTCACCTACCCTGTCCCACCATGAACCCAGTCCCTTGCCCCACGCCCGCACCAGGGCCACCTCCAACCTCTTTACCAAGCTGACCTCGAAAATCACTCGCAGGTAAATGAGTAAACTTAACATGTGTTGTTGCCAAAGTCAGATTGTTATTTTTTTTCTGCTCTTCCTCCAGCATCAGAATCAACAAAATATTATAGATGGATTCTTACTTGATCATTTTTTTAGGCAGTTGAGAAAAATCTAAAAACAGGCCTTAGGAAATAGAACCGCAAACCTAAAATTGTCACAGCCCTCTGGTGTTTTATTCTGCTTATAACCAGGTGAGCTCCCCCTGGGGCTTAGTCCAGGTATGGACCTGTGCTTCTCAGGACTTGTTATTCACCCAGGCTTTTTGGAGAGCCCTCCTGTGACCCTGGATTATCCCCTGCTGCCTCCTAGTCGTCATAATCACATATTATCTAATCTAATCTTATCAAACCTCAGCTTTATCCCGGCCACTCAGCTGCTGCGCTGCACCGCGCTCTTTTTCTCCACTCGCCCTCCTGAGATTCAATTATCTTCTTTCTTGCCCCTCTTTTATCTGACCCCTGGCCGATTTCCCCCAACCCCTTCCCTCTTTCCCCACCTCCATCCTTTTCTTGCTCTGTTCCCCTCTCCCTCACGCCATGGCATCAGGGTCCATCTTGACCCGTCCAAGCGCCAGGGCTCAAACAAATCAGTCTCGGGTTGTACTCTTCCACAAGGATCAAAAACAGTTAGTAAGTTTCCATGTCTCTGGCTTCTATATTACCTTCCTGTGCTGCTCCCATCTGTCCGCCTGGTCTTTCAGAGATTTTTTTTTTTTTCCCCTCACTTCATGAATGCCTGTCTGTCTTTTTAAGACAAATTTCTACTTTTGTGTTATTGCCTGTCCGCATGCTTTTTTTTTATGCATCATCTTCATATTGTTTGTTTTTTTACAGATTCAGTCTCGAGCATGATTGCAATTGCAAAGTAAAATGTCTTTTTTTTTAAGTCCTCATTTTCCAGGATTAACCAGGCGTCATTATAATCAAACAGACCTTCATACGCTGGTGGAAATGTTTTGTTGTAAAAAGTTTGATGTGATTGGAACTCACTGCCAATGTCGTGTTCAGTACAGTGGGTGAAGAGACCACATGTTACCTGCATGCTTTCAGTGATGACAGTGAGAAAAGGGAAGTGTTGAACCTAGAGATGCACCGAACTAACACAGAAAGAAAAAGAAAAAATTTTTTTTGGACACAAGTGTCCCAATGTGCACTTTAAAGATGCAATTTCTGGACATTTTTAAATATATATCTCATAAGAGAATGATCTAAGCTGAGATGATCACACAAAACCTGCTTGGAGTGAAAGAAGTCCAGGAGAGAGGAGAGCAGCAAAAAAATGGTCTCTCAAATAAGTGGTAGACACACTCTGGTTGCCTGATATGTTCTGTGAGATCCTGCCACCTCAAAAAATAACAATAATAATAATTTGTGGGCAGCACTGTGGCCTAGCGGTTAAGGCAGCAGACTAAGGTCCGCAAGGCTTTGGGTTCAAGTCCCCTTCCACTTCCAGAGGTCTCACCGCCCACAGGAAGGCTGACAGTGGGATTTGGGTGGCATTTGTGGAGACTGCTGCCCCTAAGACCCAGTAATTGATAAGAGGATAAAGACTAATGAGTAATAGTGTGTAGGTTGTTGTGACTGTTTCTTATTTTTTTGCGCTAGACATTTGACAATTATTAATCTATGCAATAGTAGTGTCTTGATTAGTTTAGTTGACAGTCAGAGCCATAAATGCAATGCTTCTAATAATAAGCATTAACATTTCTTTTTTGTTATAGTTTTGGGTTGAGGTTTCCTCATTTTCGGTTTTCAGTTTGGGCCAAGAAATCTTATTTCGGTGCATCACTGGTTCGACCCTGTTAGTGAAGGACTCAGAGACAGCGTTCCATTATATCACATGCCTGTTGCTGTTGATGCTTGCTTGGTGTAAAGAATGTCCTGTATAATGTCCACTGCTGAACGCCACGGTTTCTCTCCACTGTGGGTCACAGACCTGCAGACCGTCAACGATCCGTCCCTTAAACCTGAGCCTGTTTGTCTTCCAGGGTCACAAATGAATCTGAGGGAATCAGGAGATTTGCGGTCACAAGGTTTGTTTCCCTACTGCTCGAATATGGAACCAATTGCAGCGATTGGCGACGCGATATGTTAACATATTGGAAACCTTCTCGTTCCCAGTTGCCATTTACCTGGGTATCAAAAAGCGTCCGAGCCCCGGGCCGTCGGACGTGGCTGGGATCTAAGAGACGGTGGGCAGCGGGACCCTGCGGAGGTGGTTTTGGCTCTGCGGGAGGCAGCGCGCGGATGTGGCTGCCAGGTCCAACATGCCGGCCCTTTTCTGCTCTCCTGTACCCACGGTGTGGCAGGGGGCCGCGTGGCTTTCGAGGCCGAGGTGTGCCATCTTTCCATGGGCAACTCAGAGACTTCTAATGGGGTGCGCTACACACGACTCTGGGGGGCGCCGTTAGCTTTTCGGGACATTGCCACCAAAATCTCCAAGGACCTCGAACTTTGAAGAGAGGGTCTGTTTGCATATGCGTGTGTGTTTTGTGTTGATGTGTGTGTGTGTGTGTGTGTTGTGCATATAGAGAGGGGACAAAATAAAAGAAGAACAAAAATCCATGAAGGGTTGAGGGGCTGGACCCAATAGAAAAGACTTCTCCTTCTGTCTTTTCATATCTAACCTTCTCTTGCACCACACTGACATGAGTGCCCACACACACACAACCGCGCTCACACACACACACACACACACACACAGACCTGTGAAGTCACACAGACTGAGGCACCCACATTCACAACTGAGGCACTTCACAACTTCTCTACATGGATCAGATGGAATCTAGCAGAATATTTTTATTGCTACTCTTAGCCATAATGACTCTTAATTTTTCCTATTTATTGCTCTGATCATTGTTTTAACCCATCGTCACGTTCACCACTACTGGAAAAGCACCGGTCCTAGTGTAGCGGACCTCAACGACAAGACGATTTGTTTTTTTTTAAATGTTCTTTTGTATGTTACGATCAGGTACATTTGCTCACCTCTCTCAGCGACTTCCTGCTGACTCGTCATCACCTGTGGACACAAAAATGCACAAATTTCATGTCAGCAACGAGACAAGCAGCTGCAGACGACTGCGTCGCTTCAATTCATGAACGTAGGCCCCCAGGTGGATTAAATGTCAGTGAGGGCGTGGCAGTGACCAATTAGCGGCTAGAAGACATAAGCCAATCAGGGACGGATTAGTCTGTGACATCAATCTCATTAGTTTCCCCAGTGAGGCAGGAGAGCATCATAAAAGAACGTAAGAAAATATGCAGCTGGTGGTGTTAGAATTTCCATCTTTGCTAGTTTGCGTTGTGATCATTTTTACCTTGGTGCTCATCAAACAGTTGCCAGAATCCTCTTGAAAAGATGCGTCTTGATCTGATTCCTATTGTTCTCTAGACCAATATAGTAAACTTGAATAAGACTAAGTCACATAAAGTAAGGTTAGTGACAAAGTCCAAAGAGTGTAAAGGTGAGAAAGGATGCAAAGAAATCTGCTGAGGAACAAACCTGGAGCGATGAGATGTTAAAGGATGATGTTTTATTTCTGTAGCTTATAAAACTATAGATCTCTGTTGAAGACTGGCAGTATGTCGTTCTTATACTAACAGCCTACAGTCCAATACCGTAATGTATTGTTTTTTACGTCACATCATTGTTCGGAAAGAAATCCCAGCATCAACTTAGAATGCAATTTTGTTATTGACCTGCAGGTGTAAACAGCCAAAAACAAGACAATTTAATAGACAGTCTTTCTATTACATAATGGAAAGACTGTCAATCCCATTATTACATAAAAATTAAAGAAATATGTAAAATCTAATATCTGAGTTCTGGCATCCTACACTATATGACTGCATTAATTCCGCAGTTAGATCCGCAAAAAAAACAGTTTTCATTCTACTCCCTGATTGGCTATTTTCTGTTTAGTGACAAATATATTTTTTATTTATTTTATGAATTTTCCATCCTCCATCTCTCCGATGACACAACAACTGTGACTCGTACCTGAGCAAACCTTTCTAACTCCGAGCCCACAAGTGTTAAACCCTTTTCGGTGCAGTTGAAAAGCAAAGGTGAGCCACAGTCACACGACGAGAGACACTGTGTGATGTCATTCCGGTGCAGTGCGAAATCTCAGCTTCTGTTTTGTGCCATGTGATTTTGCCTCGATCATCATGTCGGTTTGTCCACAGGATTGAAACCCCCCACCCCCAAGGAGCGAGACCTCTGAGATCACGAGAGATCAGAAACACAGCATTTCTGAATATTCACACTTTCTAAAACCAAGTCTGTTTGTTAGCGACGACTGCACAGACCAGGTTTGAGTGTTGGACGGAGAGAGGCCGCGGTGAAGGCAGGATGGACGCTACCGTCTACTGTACGCGGGCCCATTCATTGCCTTCACAGTCGGTGTCCCTGAGCTCCTTTTTTTTCAAAGTAGATGTGAAAATAATCTTTCTATTGTCCATGACTGTTTTGATTCAATAGCATACAGTATGAGTATTTCTGTAGGTAACCATCATGTTGTTTGGCTGCTAATTTACTGTTGAAATTGTCTCAGTTGTGACCCCCCAAAAGCAGCCTCCCACTCCCCAGCTTCCCTCCCCACTGATGAAAAAAACCCCTCTATTTCAAAATTTACCAGGGACTCCATCCTCACCCGTCCTCCAACATACTGTAGGGACAGCCTGTCCTCACAATCAGCTGTCCTCTGCTCTGTCAGCGACCTCTCACTTTTATGTTGTATATCCATGTACAGCATCTTCATGGTTCCTGTTTGGTGTTGCACTGCTTCGTTATGCCCAGCAGGGGGAGATGGGCGGCTCCGACCCGTCCCCGTCTTCCTCAGGGTGAGAAGCAGAAACACTGTGGGTCCGTTGTTGTCCACTCGTTGGACATTTCTCATTGTGGTGTATATTAGCATTAGGTAATATAGACCTCAATGCATTTTGCTTTGACTTGAATCAGCTCCTTCCAGTGTACCTGTATAGGTATTGCCCAGTACTAACCACTGGAGGGCGCCAATGTCTTAAATGTGAAACACTTAAATTTGTGGATATTTGCACAGGTACTTTATTTATTTTTTAGAATAATATCATTAAAAAACAGGATTTATATCAGTCAGGTGATGGCTGTATATAAAACATATGAATATAGTATATATCTTAGAGCTCAAGGTTTATTTATAGCTAGAGCAGGGAAAGTTATTCTAGTCTAAAGCAGTTTCTGCCAGTGACAGTGGGGAGCAAGACCATCCTGCATGACTTCAGAGTTGGGGTATTAGGGTAAAAATGAAACTAAATGCTCACCTGGGTAAGACGCTGTGTCAGAAGGAAATGGTGCCAAATGTAGCATCGGTTCCTCTCTCACCAAAACAGACGGGATGGTTTGGGTTGAATCACGTCCTTCCTGGTCGACAAAGAGATAAAGTCCAGATTGTGAGTTTCTTGATGTATTTACACATGTACAAAACAAAGCAAAAAGTTCTACAGCGTATTGACTAAGTTACAATTAGTTCCCCGGCTACTGAGAATCCCTGTGTTGCATCAAAGCCATAGAAATGTGACGCCGCCGTCTCCTGACGGCAAATATGAATCAGGCCTTGAAAACATTTCACTGGAAAAGTTCAAATATAAGCAGTGTCTTAAGGTGAAAATCTACTGTGAAAAATGAAAGATTTTTTTTGTTGTTGTTTTTACCTGTGTGGGACAGTGTGTTTGCTGGTCTAGTTTATTTGGTGAATGGTACAGTATTATATCCCTTAGGGGCTCAGTATTTAATCTACCTTGTCATTTCAAAACAGATTACGGGAATGTTTTTTTTTTTTGTTTATATGCAAACGGCACAGATTAACACACAGTTTTAACTGTATGAGTGATCTTACCCTGCTCTACTGGTTAACCCCTTCCCCTTAGAAAGAAACTGTAAACTGAGATTGCGTCATTCTGGTTTCTGGTTGAGATTATGGAGCTAAAGATTAATAAAATTCACTGATGTTGGCATTTCACTTTCATTTCATTTTTTTTAAGGTTTAAAGATGACATCTGCACCCTACCAACATGATGAACATCCTTTGCTCATATCCAATATTGCCAATATCATCCAAACAATTAATTTACCAATACCAATATCGACAGATACCGATATATCCACATATATGCGTTTCCCCGCAAAACTGAGGTAAGGTCTCAGAGCCCTGTGTGTTACAGGTGCAAATTCGGCAAATTCCAGGCATTGTGTTATCGCATTTTCATTATCGGTGGAAAAAAAATGACATCAATCTCACAAATATCATCAATTTTTTCAAGTATCCACCTGATAATAACGATCGACATCCCTACTTGTGAATTTTTATTTGGAAAATGTTAATAATAATCACAAGATGGAGCTAAAGCAGTCAACACTAGTCAGTCACAACAATAGGTTTATATTAATAACACAATAACGAGTGTTATTCTCTTTTTTGTTTTTTGTTAGTTATTATGACTCTATATATTTGTAGCATTTCTAGTTCATTTTTCTAACATCTAAATGTTTTCTCAGGCCAACACAAATAACAAAATAAAATAAATACTGTATAAGGTGTTACAAAACTACTACTGGATATCCTGTATATAGGGCCTATCACAAGATGGCGCTGTAGCATATATACTATAGGCTATACACACTGCAGGCTAATCTGGTATACCTTTGATATTTGATATATGGGACCAAATATAATTGCATTTAGGGCCAGGTTTGGGCCCCGAGCCTGAGTTTGACACACGTAGCATAATTAATTTTTTAGAGAGTGTCTTCAAGCTGTTTCTGCCATTGTCTTTGTCTTACAGAGCCATTGATTTAAGAAATTAAATTTTATTTTGTCCTTATGAACCATGTCAGTATTGCAGCTGTGGTGTTGTGTCCTTTCTGTATGTCATGTCAATCACAGACCAGGAGACACTTGTTTCATGGGCCACTTTTTATTGAGAAATATCAACAGCTTCTGTTTTCATAACTCTTTGTAATAAAAAGTGTGTGATGCCACGTCTGCCAGGCGAGCCCAGCTCAGTGGAGGTTGATCCCAGGATGTTACCAACCAACACAGGAGAACGTGAAAAAAAAGGACGAAAGACAGAGAAAACGGAGGGGGGGAAGCTGAAGGAGGAAAAGGAGGTGAGCAGAGGCAAGAGTCTCTAGGTGAGCAGCTGTTTCCTCTGCATGCCCATCAGCTGGCTCGATTGCACATGAATGGTCACGAGAAATGCATTTGATTGTCCCGCTTTACTTCTGGGCAGGGATCATGCTGTCGATGGCCTCTCCCTTCTCCAGCTTCTTCTCCATCTCCACCATCAGCTTGACACCATCAACCACCAGCTGGACCTGCTCCACCTCGGAGGAGCCCAAACGGTCAGCGTTGGAGATGTCAAACACACCACCGACAGAGGCAGTGTCCACACCACCTGTAAGGAACGGAGGAGAGTATCGTAAGGAACACATCTCACTGGACAGCCGCTGATGCTTCAAACGTTCAGAGAGATGCACGTACCTGTGCCACGCTTCTGCAGACGCAGCCTGGTGAGGATCTCGTCGAACTTGGCGTGTGTGCTCAGCTTGGGCAGCTTGACGTGAACACCACCGCGCAGGCCGGTGCCCAGGTTGGAGGGGCAGGTCAGGATGTAGCCAAGATGCTGGTTCCACATGAAACCATGGTTGTGTTTCTTGAAGATCTCCTCAATCTGAGCAAAGACGGAAGTTGAGTTAGGGGAACTTTTAGGTATGGGAGCAAATTTTGGACAATGTCTCATCATCGGCTTATACCTTCTGCAGGCCAACGCAGAAACGCCTGAAGACCTCCCTCATGTTGCCACCCTTCTGCATGGAGATGACACGCAGGTGATCCTCCTCGTTCACCCAGACCAGGAAGGACTTTGTATCGTTGTGCCTGTGAAGTATCGACATAGGTTTACCAACACACTGACAAGGGGCAACATTGTAGACCAGTTGATGCCTTCCAGCAAGGAAGGTTCAGGAGGGTCTGGTCTGGTGCAGCATGATTTGGTTGGTGGTTGTGGGTATTAATTTGTTATTCTGGTTCAATCTTGGTTCCTACTCACCAGATGCCTCTGCCATCGGGCCAGTCACGGGCCATACCAGCGCAGGTCAGCAGGGGGGAGACGGGCTTGTCAAACAGGAAGTGATCAGCGATCAGCTGCTCCTGCTCAGCATCAGTCATGGACTTCAGGGGGTAGTACTTTCCCTTGAACTCACCATCCAGGCTGGTCAAAGCTACAGAGGTATACACACCGTTAGAATTCTTGGTCTATCTACTATCTACTTTCACGGTTGGGGACGAATCTTACCCTCGACGGACAGCTTCTCGATCAGTCTGCGCTCGCCACGGCTGTTGTGGGGGGGCAGGGTGAATCCCTTGATGCTACGGCCGGTACGGACACGGCTGGACAGAACGTAGTTGGGGTCCAGGTCGTCGCCACCCTACAAGAGGACAATAAACATAGTGTAAATGATGCAGACAACTTTAATGGTTGTTTTACGCTTTAGATGTTGGATCTGTTTTAGCACCTTCAGGTTCTCGAAGTTCAGGTCGGTCTTGTGCATGTCAGTTGCCTTGTATCCACCATGACGGGCGCAGATGACGGGGTCCAGCAGATCCTTGAAGACCTCGTAGGACTCCTCATCACCGGCAACGCAGCCAACGGTCATGATGAAGGGGTGACCTGTAGGAGGCAGACATTCCAGGATAAGAGGACTAGAATGTAAATGATTGGTGTAGAGATTCTAATGTTTGATTCTTACCAGGGTTGTCAACACCAGTCTGGATGACATCATCCAGGGTGTAGCCACTGGGTGTCTGCTTGTCCCTCAACTTAGCATAAATTTCCTTGGTCAGCTCCTGGGCCATGTGGTTGTTATGCTTGCTCAAGTCAGGGTACTCCTCCTCAACTTTGTAGTTGAGCTTGAAGTTGTTGTGTGTGTTTCCGAAAGGCATCTTGGCTTTCTAACACTGCAGAAAGACAAAACAATCAGCATCGTCGATCATTAGAATGAAACATCTTATCAGTCTGAATTTTTAACTGGATTCTCCAGCATTTAGAGACAAGGACATTCAGCAAACAGCTGCAGAGTTCTAGACGTGTTGGCAGAGGAATGCTGGTAACAAGTATCACTCCATTCTCTGCAGCTCAGATGTCCGGTTGAAATAGAGCAGCAGGAAAGAAGGTGTGGCGGGGTATTTTAGGCTGCAGCACATGTGACTTTGAAACCTGGCTTTAAAAAGCCTTTAGCAGAAACTAGCAATTGAATTTCCTTGACAAATTCAATGTGTCCACTCACTCAATTAACACACACACACACACACACGGAGAGCTCTTTGTCGTCTTTATCTAACACCTGTGTGTCTGCACGCAGAGTTCGTGTTCCCTTCAAAGTTGTCACTATGCAGAAGCTGTGACTGAGAAGTTGGAGAGCCTTCCTCACACTCTGTCCTTCACGCTGTAACCTGAACTCCTCACTTCTATTTTTTCATGGCCGATCGAATGAATGGGTGCAACATGGAATTCGTAGTGGCATGCATCGATTGACAATTTGCAAGAATTTGATTGCGATTTTTTTGGGCTGAAATAACATTTTAATGCTTTCTTAAGAGAGGCTAGATTAAAGCTTCTTGTCTATATGGCAAAATACAAAACACAATTGCATTAATTTTGATCATTTTAACATGACAAAAAATGATAACGTCTAATACCGGACTACTCTCTCCAATATTGTAGTTAAAGCGTAAGTTTAAAGCTGAGATTTAATCCATTTAATACTAAATCATCATTCACGTTGAGAAGTTTCTCCAAAGCCCTGCATTAGTCAGTCTGCATTCAATAGTTGTTCTTCTTCCAAACAAATCTTCAATGTAAAATATTTTACCTTCACACAGGACAAGAACAGAGGTAACAGTCCTTGGGATCAGAGTCTGTTCACCACAGCCAATATAGGGGTCACCCAAGTCAGGAGGTGTCTGCTCCCCGTTTATATACTGGACCCGAGCTCAGCCATTGGTTTGGCCATTTTAGACCCTGCTGCAACCTCATTGGCCAAGGCAACTCTAATGACACTCTTAACAGTTTATGAAAGGGACACGTTTACATCTCTGTCATTTAAGACGGCCAGTGCAGCTGTAGCCTGCCCCCCCTCAGACACCCCATTTGGCCCATACATAGTACCAGCAGAACTACAGGAGTATCCAACAGGGGGGAGGGTCAAGAAGGTGGGCGTGGGGTGTAGTCTGAGTAACTGAACCTATCTTTTGCCATCATTATCCAAAGGAGCTTAGAGTTAGTCTTTCTGTCTTTCTGTGTTGACTGAATGGTGAAAAGTTGTTGGTATTTAAATCAAATTATTGCAAATATTCATTGCTTTCTATAATAACAGTAACAAAATATAAATAGATTAATGAAAACCTCACAAAACACTAACTAATAAACTATTGTTATTGTTGATGTTGCGATGATTAAAACAATACTCCATAATCTGTCCATCCATCTATCTATTTATTCATCTGAAAGGAATTAGGAGTTAAAGCCAATCAGTTAATTCCCAGTTCTATTTTCTTGAACGTGTCATTGTCTGGTAGTAGTACTTGGCCAATTTTCATGCATTCATTTGCACTCTGGTCTTGTCTATATCCCTTTTGTCCCTGCTTGAAGTTTATCGAACCAGCCACAACATGGTCTGAGTCCAGATGAGTCCACTTTCGATGAACACACTCATCATTGGGGAATACTGGGATCATGTTGGAATGTTGAGGATGAAAGCTGAGCCTTGTTTCACTTTGACTTCATTAGCTCGCTGCACTCAAACTGTACTTTGTCTAATGTCCCAACATTTTATTTGCTAAGACATTATTTCCATGTAAACTAAGTCCAGTACTCAATGTTAAAAATTTTGTGACGGACTACAGAAGGCCTGGGCCATTATTTTGACTTGCGGGCTTCAGTTGATACTAAAATTTGGATCAGAAAGATTGAGTATTTGTATTGAAGTATTGAATAAAGGATAAATGCTTTAAGCCTTTTCAGGACCATCTATTGGGGAAATGCTGGCTTTGCAGGGGAAATGTAGGATAATGTTCATATAAATTAACAGTATAATTTGGACCAGTTTGGCGGGCTGGATTATAATGCCAAACGGGACGCGTCCGGCCCCCGGGCCTTACTTTGCCCAGGTCTAAACTACAGGGACAAGTCTGTGTCCAAAGACGAGGGAAGGTGAATTTTCTGCTAAAATTTGACGGCAGAGAGTTGGATTATTTCAAATTTGTATTAAAATCTTTATGGTTGCTTGAGAAATAAAAACTGAAAAAATTAGACCTGGTCCGTGACTCAGAATTTTAGTACCACCTGTGACCCATGAGTCAAAATAGTTGCCTGATTTAATGATTTAATTAAATACATATATATATAATTATAATATATATATATCATATATATATATATGTATAATTAATGGAATACAGGTTGATTCCCACATTTTTTCCTGGAGGTTTCCCCTTCATCTGCCCATTGACCTCCTTTTTACTCTATTCTCTGTCACTACTAAAAAGCCAAGGGGCAACTGTCAGAGCAAGCAATCAGAGCTCCCCCTGAGGTTTTGATTCCGCCCCTGCAGTGCCTTGCACATCAGACAGCATTGCAAGTTGCATGTGCAGAACCTGTATTGTGCCACTCGACTCAAATATTTTCAGACTAGTTTTAAAGAAACTGGCCCGGGATTTTTTTTTTCCACTGCCTCTTATAAACACACAAGCTCAAACATGCACTCACACATTGATCGTGGTCAGTTTCTGTTTATTTTGGATTAAATTCATTCACACTGAATTGATGTTCCACTTGCTCTGCAGCCTGTCTTTTTCTTTTCTTTCTGTTTGCCACTGAAAAACGCAGTCAGAGTTGTAAGAGGGAAGAGTGTTTGCTGGTCAGTCTGCCCTTGCCCTGAATTTAAACCGGGTCTCCTGTTACACAGCTGTCTGCTGCCTGTCCTCCCAGTGAGAGGAGACCAAATTAGTCTGTGTCCAAGTTAACACATTTGTTTCTTTCTTCCATCTTTTATTTTCTTGCACATTGGAACAATGACTATATTCTTATCACCGATGCAAGAAAACAAAAAAGTGGATAAAAACCAATGTCCCTTTTGCATTTGATACTGCAAGTCTTTTACTGCATTAAACAACAATTCTCTAACAATAGAATGGTCCAGATTTGATAAATAACTCACTATTGGGGCTTTAAATGCGGACATTTCTCCCAGAGGAATTCAGTGATACCACACTGGAACGGTTATGCAACAGGGCGTATGGTGATATGATGTAGCCTTCTTGTGACACTGTAAAACACATGGTACTGCAGGTCGTGGCAGAAAGGTCCTGGCACGACACTCAGTCAAACGAGTCACACCTTGGGCATTAGATGAATGCTGATGTCTTTGTTCACTATGCTTGGTTTTGATTGTGCAACTATGAGCAAATATTTGCAAATACAAATTTAATCCTGGATGACATTTCTGGTTGAGATATTTTTCAGTCATATGAGGCTAATTTGTTTCTCCCTCCATTAACCAACCATTTAAAACACTCTGAGCACTGAGCCGGGACTCCACGAAGTTCACAAACTTTTGACATCCCCAGAACTTTCTTGAAACTTATACAGCGTGACCCTTGCCAAAGAATCCGTGCCAACTGCACTGACCTGTGTCAGAATAGCACTGTGTGGGACCGCAGCTGTGTTCCATGGAACACCCTGCTATTGGTTGGAAGAGACCAGAAAGAGCATAAATGTCAAATTTCCCTCCCTTGGTTGGGAGTTAGCAAAACCGGTCGACTCTTAGATTGATATGAACCGCCTCTCGATGAGTGCAAAGGTAACATTGTGTATTTGGCAACTCTGCACTGTGACGTAACAAGCATCTAAAAATAACTCCTTCATGGCCGACAACTTAAAGCACGTCTCTGGCATTAAATTCTGCACCTGTCTATAGAGTTGCTGCGAGACCTAGACCATGAACACAACACAGAGTTGGACAAAATAGGTTGACACGTCTCATGGATTTCAAAATATTTAGGGCATATTGTAATTAAAAAAAATCTTAAGAATCCTTTTGATGAAAAATTCTTACTTTTATTTGGTGGTTCATTAATGAAAATATATTTTGTTGATACAGAGAAGTTCAGCCGTCTTCTGTGCACCTTCTCTTATTTCTATGTATTTTCTTTCAGAAAAAAACCTTATAGGGATCATTGTTTGTGCAACAAGTAGGCTTATTTGTGTTTAACTAAACTATGGTGGGTGCAGAGCTGCAAGGCATGGTGAAGTCCTGCAGGTCACTGGCAACCTGGGAGTCACGTGTACATAGTGTGGTCAGAGGGGAAGTTATATTTATACCTAGTTGGCTGGTTCCTGTCGAGCAGGAGCCCCCGCCCACCCATGACCCCGATTCAATTTCATCGAGTCAGTTCTCCATCAATCTCCAACTCGACTGGACCTTTCATACATTTGGAGAAACTCGCTGCAAAAAAAGGACACTTCACCCAACATTGCATAAAAATAGTAGCAATAAATGTAAAAAGCAATAACGCTGTATTGAAGAGTACTAAAGTGAAAATAAATATTTTCCTCCTAATCTTTACATTTTGCAAAGCAAAAGCAAAATTCAATTGTAGAAAAGAAATGGGTGGAATAAGGACAGCATGGTGGCATTTGTCTTTCATCACAGTGGCTTTTTGTCCAGGTGCTGCTGTTGTGCCAGTGCAGTTGACGTAGACTTCTCAAAAGGATTAACTGGAGAAAAATGACACCATGCACTATAGCTGATAATGGGTGTATCAGGGTGTCATGTATAGTTGAGCACAGAACCATTATGTTCTTCTTTCCTACCCAGGAACGTGCATTATACTGTGAATTAAAGTCTCACATTCTGGTCAAATTAGCTTCACTACAGACTAGATATATGTCAACAAGCTTAACTGCCATGGTATCTGGTGTTAAACATTTTTTAAAAGAGCTCCAACTCCTTCTGCTTGACCAGATCCCTGACTTTTCCCCCAGTGATTATACTCATCCCTATAGTTAAGTACTTATATGTTTGCTGTTTGAGTTCTAAGACAAATCAATTAACTCGGTGCCTGTATGTATATAATGTATAAGAAAGAATGAAGGACGGGACATTGGGTACAGCATGTGTCCAATCAGTTCACATGTGATACGTCTGTAAATAACATGGTGAACCTTTCGGTGTAACCTGCATCCGTACCAGGCTCAGAGCCAGTAGAATGTATATATACTGTATATGTAGTGTAAAGCTGGTGTTCAGATGTCGCACTGGTGTACTCTGTGACCTCTATCTGTTCACCGTGATAACAACGTGCTGATCACATGTTTTTTATTTTTTTATTTTTTTTTTTACCAGTGGTGTGAAACCTTTTATTATGACGGCACAGAGAAACAATACAGTTCCATTTCCATCCAAGACTATAGATGTAACTACTCCATAACGTAATAATCTAGTTATTGTAGTTAATTATTATTTATTTAATTAACAAATGTAATGTTCATTGCTGTGTGATAAAACAGATTTAAGTTATCAGGTGAAGAAACTCGTTTGCATAGATGTAAAATGCTTTTGAGCTCCTGCAGGGCCACATAAAATGAATTGGCGGGCTACATTTGGGCCCCGGGCCTTGATTTTGAGAAATAGCTGCATCTCATCCCTCCCTTAAAAAAAAATCATTCTTCCCCACAACACTGGGTAAAATGACAGAACATAAGAACTTTATCGCTATATATTTATCCCTCTATTGTACTATAGGGTAGTGCTGGTATATTTTAAGATCCATATAAAAAGATTAGTCACTGTGGACACCTGTCATGTGACTGCTGAAATGTACTGTATTTGAATAGTTTTTGGCAAGTAGCCCCAAGCATTTCATACACCTGTCTTCACAGCACACGTGCCAAACTCAGGGCCTGCGGGCCAAATGCAGCCCGCCATATCATCTTGTATGGCAGGAGTTTAAAAAGCATTTTAGAACGTCAATGCAGCTGAGTTTCTTAACCTGATTACACAGGAATTATCAATGTTATGCATAAGTGGTGTCCTAATGGTTATTGGAGTGGTCTTGGATCCACTAGTTTGAGTGCTTTGAAAGATGTTTCGATTCCACCAGCTGCTAGGTTGCCACTGAAGTGCTCAGAGCACCTCACTGGGTCAAGGCAACATCTTGTGGGTCAAGATAATGCATCAGTGGCATCATCTTGACCCACATAACTTCTTGTGGGCTCACCACCCACAGGAAGGCTCGCAAAATGGTGCAATATGATTTGGGTGGTGCAGCTGCCTAACCTGGCTGCAGAAAAGCAGATGAAGATGAAGACTTATTCAAATAAATGATAATAAACGTGTATTAACGTGTTATAGCGTAGTTACATCTATGATCTTCCATTTACAACTGACCTTTCAAGGATATTGTATTGTTGAATTGGCAAATACAGTTTGACACGCCTTTCTATACAGTAACACATGGCCATGAGCTGACTAATGTACATACATGACTGTTACATAATCTCGTATTCTCTCTTACTCTCCTCAAGTATTTAGGACCTATTCGATGATAACTTCATTAACATACACAGAAGCTACAATTTAGAGCTGCTAACAAACCAGCTCAGTCTTTAGACATAGTGTCTGCTTCCGTCTGAAGTTTCTCTGGCTCTCGACCAAATGTGAACTCCCTGCTCTTTGCTACTGCTGTTTCTTATGTCATTGGCAGCTGAACTGTTAATCAGACTCGGAGCTCTATATTCAGTCTGTATCAGCTGCTTTTAACAGATGTGTCTGGGGAGTACAGCCAGTCCATTCAACAAATACACACGCATCGGCAATTTCTCTGCAGTCCTGGTAGAGCAAAAAATTCTACAATGTAAATCTGCCATTTCTGAATAGTTTCAAGTACAGTTTCCTTTAAAATGCAATAAGAAACACTCTGATTTTATCCTTTTTTTAAGGAAGGAAGGGAATTAAACTCCTTGTCCTTGTGATACAATCCACTGCACGCAACAAAATGTGAACTCTGCAGTTAACACATCACCAAAGTGAACAGTGGGCAGCTCTGGGCGTACAAGGGGCAGTATGTGGGGACGGTGCCGTGCCTCTGAACCCATGTCCGCTTCCTAAACCACTTAGCCACCACTGCCCCTACAGGAAATCACAGGAATCACAGGAAAAGCAATTTATGGTTTATTTAGAAATATCTACCATGTTTACTGATTTTTGGACAGTTATTGTTACCTGAAAATGACCAAAACTGGAGAATAAGGTAGTCAGTAAATATATCGGCACCATAGATGCAAGGGTGACATTAAAATGAAACACAATTGCAATGTTAAAAATACTTACTTACTTACTTCTAAAATCTCATTATAAATAATTGTTTTGAAAAGAATTGTACTATTGTAGAGTTTCACCAAGTCACTGAGACTCCTAGAGTCCCCAGTGCCTGAGCCATACTGAGATCACTGTCCATGGAATAGGACATAAATTAAACAACCTTTGACTGCGTGAAGGAAGAACTCCCCCTAATGTCCAACAGCAGACTGCACAAATTTTTGACACGTTCTCATTACTCCAGTTCCTGCTTCTTCTTGAGTGGTTTTTGATTTGTGTCCAAACCACTACAAGGTTTTCAAAGTTCATTAATAATATACAGGTTAACCATAAATAGATGTATGGATTCCCTTGAGTGACAGAGACCACAACCGACACCTTAATGTCTCACACTGCTACTTGTTGTCTACTGATTCTTATCAGTATTCTTTACATGCAGGGAGCTTTGGAGATACTTTTATGACTAGGACTTTGGACTGGACACAGGTGTGGTTTGTTAGAAAGAAATATCTCACTCTGGATGTTGGATTTACATTTACATTTACATCTATGTACTCACTTCTCAGTCCAAAATCTAGAAAAACAACTGGTTTGACAATGTTTTCTTTGACAGATGAGATATAGTTATCACCATTTTGAATTGACACTTAGTGTCATGATGTCAAATGACTGATGACATGGTATGAATACTTGTATAAAAGACAAAAACCATTCCTGACAATACACTGTGAAAAAAATGTCTGTCTCAATAGTAAAATACAATGATCTGTGTCTAAAATGTGAAAACTAACCCTAGTTTATTTGTTAATGTAGTCTTTGGTTAATCAAAGAAGCTTTGGTTGAC
The DNA here is from genome assembly GCA_016785265.1 of Paraplagusia blochii. NCBI lineage: Eukaryota > Metazoa > Chordata > Actinopteri > Pleuronectiformes > Cynoglossidae > Paraplagusia > Paraplagusia blochii. The sequence continues at coordinate 44,981 of JAFBJS010006670.1, forward strand.
CAACCTTAGCTCTAGGCATTTTCTTTGGTAGTAGTGCCGCAATTATAATGTAATTCCCACACTTATTCCCAGCAAACCATTCCAGAAAGTTCAGATCCTGAAGGTGTTCCACTGCTGTTGCCGCACCTTTGAGGTAGTGGTTCCCACATTGGGCAAGACACATGACTGTGATGTCTTCTTTAACCAGGGCTGAACACATTATGATTGTCTAACCTAAAATTATTAGGTTAATTTTGCAATACCTTTATCGGCCAATACTGATATATCCTGCTGTTTGCCACCAGAACTGATGTTTTTTATCTTGGAACATCGTGTGTGATTTCAGTAAAATTGGTAAAACTCAGCATTGTGTTAGATTTTTCTTATAGGTGGAAAAATAAATATTAAAAAAATATATAAAAATAAATAAAAAAATAAGCATTAACATCCCTAATTATTATATGTAATGTATGTAACATTTGCATCTGCTTCCATTTGTGAAAAAATAACTCTTTATTGCTTCTGATTACAACTACAGAACCTTGTGTTGTCTCATGGTTCAAAACTGATGTTTTTCAAAACTGAAGGTTTTCTAAAACCTTAGCATTTTGTTTTGATGGAGAGGGAGGATTAAAATTATTTATTTAAAAATGTATCTGTGTCAAAGTTTTTTCTACAATTATTCATTATAAAAAAAATTAAGTCTTGTTAAATGTTTATATTTTGTTATGTATATATATTGATAAATAGGTTAAATAGGTCCAATAAGATGCTGTGGTTGATGATTTGTTGTTTTTCTTGAAGTTTACCCTACCTTGTCCATCTAATAAAATGGGTTTGGCCATAACTAGGCTTTTTCTCAATAATAATCAACAGTAATAACAACTTAATTGCTAATTGATACAGTTGCTGCTTTGGCTTCGTTCAAACGGTCAGGCTTTTCTTTCAGTAAAGGGTTTAAATAATTGACTCACCAAAGTAAAATGCGGTATGGTATGTATGGGAAATACACTTAATATATGTTCATATACTGGGAGAAATAAATGTCTCATGGAGTTTATATACAGTGTTGTTTGTGCAAAAAACATAAAAATCCGAATTATACATTTTAATCAAACTGTATCTTTAAGAGGACGGAGGACAGATTACAACAACAGGGTGTGGTGCTGTAAAGTACACACAGTCGATGAATAAACGGTTCTGCTTCTTGAACAGTTCCTGACTCCACAGAGGTGAGATCAGTGTACGTGGGTGTGACAGTGAATTCATCATGTCGGAGTGGAAGGTGAAGTGTGAGACTGAATGGGGTCTACAGGGAGTACCGCTGCCCGACTCGGTGGACTGGCAGTCCGTCTACGAGAAGAAGCCTCTCGGCAAGAATTTGCTGCGGAACGTCGCACCTTTTGGTAAGACATCCCTGTCTGTCGTTTTAATGACCGTCAACGTATATTTAACTAGGCGCGAGCCACTTAAATTGTGAAAGCTTAGGCCAGGAAGTGAACCGGAAGTATCGGGGTGTCATTAAGGCATTTTCCAGTGGGTGCAAAAAAAAACTGTAAAGCAGCGACAGTGAAAGAAGTGATTTTTTGTATTTATTCTAAAAATATTTATTAATTTCGTCATAACCTCTAGTTTATACAGATTAAACTGTTCAATTGAAATTGTCAAATGCGCAGTCGATAAATTAAAAACAGATGTCAATCGTTCCTGTAAGTTTTCCGAGCCGATACCCAGTTTCCTGTATTTGTGTATTCGCTCCACTGTAGTTTCTAAGTAAGGTGTGAATAATTGTTAATGCAAGAAAATTCTTATAAAATTCACGCTTGCGGTATAAATCGGATGTTACATTCGACTACAACAAGTAAACCTTACCTAAAACGACCTCAAACCACAACGGTTTAGAAACCTTCCCTAAAGAGGAACACTGCCAAACTCTGTTATGAAATCAACGTAGGATATTGCATTAAGAACGTCACACACGTGGAATGCCACTGATATAACTTTACTTTACACTATAACTTACATAGACTATAACTCATTATCTTAAAATTATTATAAATTATAGCAGTATTTACAATAAAACTGTTCATTATCTATCTAGCTCTATCTATTCTATTCTACTGTACAGAGTATAGGTAAATTAAAAAGATAGTGGACTTCTGCGTGTATTTAATTTCCATTCATCTATCCATTTTCACCCGCTTATCCATTGCTGGGTTGGGCAGCCTCCACAACTGCCACCCAAATCACATTGCACCGTGCCGCACCATACTGCAGGTGGTCTGCCCACTGAAAGTCAACCACCCTAACCATAATTTGAATTTTCCCAGGAGGTGAACCCTGGGGTATCAGACCACAGAGACATTGTCTCTGGGCCAAATTGATAGCTGTATTTAATTTGATTTAATTTATAATTTTGCAGGTCCAAAACAACAGTAGAATAACAGCTGCATAAACAGCTGCATAAAACCTGAGATTTCAACCATCAAAATGAAAGAAAGTCTTCTCTCCTCTGGGAGTTTGTGGTTAGTTTTAGGATAAAGTCTTCAGATTCAGGGCCAGATCAGTGAGTAATGTCTTTAGTGTGCCAGCGACACACCCAGTCCCAATCAAGTAGGCCAACTATATTCTCTATTCCTGGAAGCAAACTTGACGATGCTTCATTAGGAATGTTGCATTTTTACATCAGCCTCTCCCTCTGTTTGACACAGGCCTGAGTAAAGATGTATCTCCACCTGAACCTGAGCTGCCTGATATGCCGTCACATGGACCCCCAAAATTTCAACCTGATGGTGAGATACACAAAACGATTAAATGATTTTAACTATTGACATATTTGATATCATCACCTGAGTTGATCTCATAATGCTTAGGTGACTTCAGTGGTTGGACGACGAACACTGAGGTCCTCCCTTATGATACCACTGGCATCCCACAGGGGGCTGTTATCTGTGCATTGCCCCAATACAGGTGAAGGCTGTTGATGTACAAGTACAGAAAAAAAGTGTAAAACCTAACTGTTTTTCTTCTGTTGTTACCGTTGTCTTCAGCTGGTTCTCCATGGAACAGACTGTGGACCTGAAGGCTGAGGGCCTCTGGGAGGAGCTGTTGGATGAATTTCAACCAGAAATATTCATCCAAGACTTGTGAGTGATTAATCACACAATCGTATTTACACTCCAGCAATCACTGGACTCATAAGCTAAACAATGTGATGAAACTTGTGCTTATTGCTTATCTTTGCAGGCATGAGTTTCTGTTATTTTTATTATAAATAAAATGAATACAGTATTTCATACAAATCGGATGACTATGATGGTTTATTCTATAAACAATAGTTAAAAAATAACGTAAAAATATATAATGGTCAAATGTTTCTTTTTATTGTCTTTTTTTTTTAAAACAGGTTACTTAAAATTGATTTACAAAAATGCACAACAGTATAATATTCTTCTTTTCCTTTCGGCTTTTCCCCTTATTAGGGGTTGCCACAGCCAGTCAACATTTTCCTTCTCACCTTGTTCTCTGTATCTTCAACTCTAACTCCAACTACCTCCATGTCCTCCCTCACTGCATCCATCAATCTCCTCTTTGTCTCCTACCTGGTAGCTCCATCTTTAGGATCATTCATCTACCAATATAACCAATGTCCCTCCTCTGAACATGTCCAAACCATCACAATCTGGCTTCTCTAGCTTTTTCTCCAAACCTTCCTGTCTGTGTTGTCCCCCCTGATTACCTTGTTCCTGATCCTGTCCATCCTTGTCACCCCTAAAGGGAACCCCAGCATCTTTAACTCTGCCACCTCCAGTTGTGCCTCCTGTCTTCTGCCTATTCCTAGTGTCCGCACAACAGTATAATAATATTGTCAAATGTTATTTCTTCAGCTACGAGGAGAGTCAGCTCCACGACTACATCTACGAGCTCCATGTAAAGCTACTGGGAGCGGACAAGACCACGGTCATTGCTGAGCACAACGTCAGTCCCGTGGAGGACCGAAGCAATTACTCACACACCTGGAAAATGGTGAGTCTCTCATCAATCTCTCACCGCTCCTGTCATCCGCTTGGTTTGTCATTACACGTCCCTGTGTTGGCCTGCAGGTGTCGCATGTGTTCTCTGGATACGGTCCTGGAGTGAGATACGTTCACTTCCAACACCGGCTGAAGAACAGCTTCATGAACGACTTTTTCTCCACCTTGTTCACTGACAGCGCAGTGGTTGTCAAACCAGTTAAAACCAGCCCATAGTCTCAGAGTCATGTGTTACAGACTAATCCCTATACTCTGAATGCACCATCACTCACTCTGCTCTTCGGGCCTGACCACAATGCCTTGGCAGTTTATTTTATCTTTAAGTGTTTAACATTTTTAAGGGTTTCTTTTTACATTTAGCTTTTGCTGCAATGTAAATAAAAAAAATATAGTTTGTGCAACAAAATGTGTAAATTCAATTCTTGCTTGNNNNATATACTGTATATCTATGTCAAAATATATTGTCGGGCATAGGATATACATATATATATATACACACACATATATATATTTCATATACTGTATATATAATTATAATGTCATTTATATTTATAAATAGGCAACCAACAGTCAAGGTTGCTAGCAGTGTTAGCAATTTTTGGCTTTTTTTTTTTTTTTGGGGTTTTTTTTAGTTTATGTCATTTTTGGCTTTTTTTTTTTTGAGGTTTCTTTTAGTTTATGTCTTTGTCTTTAAATGTTTTTCTAAACGTTTTGCTATCTTCTTCGCCTTTCACCTTGTCTCCTTTTCAAGGGTTGTCTCTGCGTATCAACATTTTCTAAACGTTTTATTGTTTAAACTTTATTGTGCTGAAGAGATGCGCCACTTCCGGAAAACTTTACGTTGAACTTTCGAAAACGTATAAAAATAATGTTGTTGTTTTAGGACCTAAGTTTACGTCAAACACTTGGGGTTTTTTTTTCCAGTAAATCAACCTTCAATATCTCTATTGGTTGTGGTTATCACGATCGTACAGCATATATATATATATAGAGGAGACCTTGAAGGCAGCACATCCCTTCCTCTCCCTCCTCCCCTCCCTACACGATAGTCTGCAGCATTTCTGTGTCAGGTTAACTACGATGATCAGTTGAAGGTAAAGTCCATCTCTGTGAAGCACGGGCAGTGGACAGACGTGGAGGGTGATGGACGTCTTCATCGGAGCTGCGCTATAAATCAGAAGGTAAGAGACAGGGAGGAGAAACCAGTCACACGGTATTGAATAGATGGGGTTTTACAATGTGTTTGGATGTACGTGGTTTTATGGCTATCCTTTTCTTGCAATTCTTCTTGTATATATCTATATTAAATATGTATGTATGATATATTTATATGTTGGATATTTGGTGAAAATAACTACTTAACGAAATAGTGACTTAAATCTATATAACTTCTTAAACATCAGGTGAACTTCTATTACTAAACTCTTGAAAGTTTAGTAATAGTAAAAACAAAACAAAACATAAAACCAACCAAACTGATCCCTTTCCTCTTCCGTTTTGGTGATGACAAGAGACATTTGTGCAAATAATGCAAATATAGTTAAACCTTACTTAGAATAAATCACTAAAAGCATTAGAAAAACTAGATTTTTTGAAGATTCCTCCATTAATATTAAACTGTAAAACGAAAAACCTAAAAAAATGACCCTGTAACTACTACTACTGCATCATATTTCTGTGTTATACCATCTTTTTCAGATATTTTTCCTTTTTAGTGACAAAAATAATCTGTCTTTTGTCCTTCTGTGTGGTCATTTGTTTTATTTAAAGGGATTTTTAAGGAACTTTCATAATTTAGCAGGAGGCTCCTGCGTTTGTGTGTCCTCCACTGCTATCTCTCGTGTCCATTACAGGACTGACTGTCCTGGGTTTGCGTTGTTGATGTGTGAGTGAGGAGGTGCTGAGTGCAGGTTCACTCCAGTTTGATAAACTCCTGTGTGTACTCTGTTCACTAAGACTCCAGAGGGAGAGCCATTGATAAACTACAAACTATCCTAACATAGTGCTTTTGGGATTAATTAAATATCACTTTTCTATTAATACAATACTTAAGAATAATAAGAATAATATGTTGCCTTGGATAAACACCTCTGCCAAATGGATTGTAATAATAATAATGTCAACATCAGGCTGCCCCTAGGAGGTGAAACTATGTGACGTGAGGGCATCAAACCTATCTGCTACATTTTCTTCTTTTCTTCTCCCTTCAGCTTGTCCCTTTTTTGCGGTTGCCACAGTAAATCAACATTTTCTACCTTATTTTTTCCCAATAATCTAACATAATGTTATTTGTTTACTTATTAGAGTTTAAGTTGTGTTTCTGTTGGTACAACAGTTAATCAATAACATAACACTGTCTTCTTTTAGGTTTATTTGCATAAATGGTTTCTAGGCTTTATGTGACGGTAACAGTCTTAAACCATGGCTGTGATACAGATTTTATTTTTTAATTCAACAGGTAGGTTCCATAGTGTAGAGGTTAGCACACCTTCCTGCGAAACAATGTTCAATTCCCACAAGAACCACAAGATTGGGGCTTGTCAGGGACAGCCAGAGGTTAAAAAAAACTGCTGCAGTTAATGCAATAATTTCTCAGATTGGGAACTCCAATCTACTGACAGGATGTGTAGTATTTACATATAATCTTTTTAGTTTTGGCCACTGGAAAGAAATTCACATAAAAAAGAAACGTGTAAGAGACATTATAAGAAACTAATACTACTGATGTGTGTCTTATGTATTATGTTCCAAATTCAGTAATCTTTGCATGTAAAAAAATCATAACTCGTAACTCACTTTTTTTTTTTTTTTTTTTTTTTTTTCTTTTGGTTAATTTTTTTTTTTTTTTTTTACTTTTGGCTAGTCAGAGGTTGCTGCAGCCAATCGACATTTTCCATTTCATCCTGTCCTCTGCATCTTCTACTCTAGGAAGACATACATAGTTACCTTAAATTTTTCAACAAATATTAAGTTTATCCCGCAACTTTTTCCTTGTCTTTATTTTGGTTAACTGTGAGATTTTGTGATCTAGTGGATCCCAAGAGTTTATAAATCATTTTTTCGTTTTTGTTATTGATATGGTCATGTAGCCCTGTTTTCTGCCCCTGTCTTTGTATTTGTGTATTCAGCCTATCAACAATGATAGTGACTTCATCTTGAATATTGCAAAACAGGTGTCCCTGTCTGGGTTCATGCAGAAGTTGAGAATGCTGCTCCTTCTAAGGTGACAGGTCGGCCCGTGCCTCAGCAGGTTGTCTCAGGTACTGAAACCTCAGGAGCTGCTGTCAGCTGGCTGTCAGTCGTGTGCTTGACAGCCCTGTGCGGCCCGTCTGTGTCCGCCTGCCTCCAGCGTCACAGTCCTCCTGCCCCGGGTGCATATCTATAAATCTTAAGGAACAAAAGGCGTGACGTTAAGGGTCCAGGCAGAGTGTCTCAAGAGGACGAAACTAGAGAAGAGAATGGATAGCGTGTCTAATAGATTGCTTCCCTTTGAGTTAAACTGATGCGTAAGTTAAGGTTTCCTTATCAGAGGGATCTGAATGAGCATCATTGGTTAAATTGCTGGGCTTAAATTCATGCTTAACCTAAAATCACCCTTGAATTAACTGGACCGACCAAGTCATGTGACAGTGTTTGATGACAAAACGTCTTGATATGTTGCCTGATGTTTTTCATTTGAGGCTGTATCATTGAAGTCATTGTCTTCAACCAGCTATGGCACTTTATGATATTTTTTAATATTGGAAAGTTGTCATGAGGTGGCAGTGGTGGCTTAGGAGGTTAAGGAAGTGGACTTGGGTCTGCAAGGCTTCAGGTTTGAGTCCACCTGCTGCCAGGCACCGTCCTGGTCCTCTTAACTTCCAGTGGACTCACCACCCACAGGAAGGCTCACAGTATGGAGCAGTGAGATTTGGGTGACAGTCGGTGGAGACTGCTGCCCCAGTGATCTGGTAATAGATGAGAGGATGAAGATGAATGAATGAAAAAATATTTAATCTTGCAGCACAGTGCAGCACACCACACTAACCAGGGGTTTGAACCAGAGTTTTGTTTTCCCAATTGATTCGTTTCGAACAGAACTGTTATTTTACGTTTCTGGTTTTTGGTCCGGTCCCTGGAACCGTTAATTTAGTTCCTTAACAGATGTTTGACAAGTTTAATAACAATAAATTTGACCGTCATGAGACAAAAATTTCCATTTTCCGTTTTCATTCCTTGCAATGGTTTGAAAGACGGCACTAACACATTCAAGTGATGTGCATCTTATAAATCCTGCAAAATTCCGGGATTCAGCAGCTGCTGATGTGAAACTTGGACTCCTTGTTGACTTGTAACGCCATCATTATGACCAAAGAGCTTTAGCCTCATTCTATGTCTAAAAGTCAGGTTGTTGATGTTGTTTGATGGGGTTTATGGAAAAGAACCACGTCTGTAAAATTCACCTGGATACATGTTTCAATCATACCAATGAATCCAATTGGGAGATTCTGTAAGAAACAAACCTGGAAATTCTTGGCAAAAACACGCCTTAAAATTTAGAAATCTGTTGTTGTCAAACTGCCAGGGTCTTAACTGGATGAACTGCGGAGACATAATTGAACAAAACATCGAGCCAGTGTGCCAGGTCTGCTGTAAGCGAAACCCTGTGCTCGCTGAAGCTTTCACTGCAGCAGTCCAGATTGATGGTAATTTTGACCCAGTGGACAAAGGGGAAACAGACGGGGCTTATATTTCTCTACCACGGTGTATACAATAAACTGTAAATCAATTCTGAACTTCATGGTCCAACTGATTAGAAACTAATCAAATCATTCTTAACATGAAGAGCTGCTAATAGGTTTGTTCAAAGGGTTTAATTGTAAGCTACTGGACTTTTTCTTGGAGCTTGAAAGACGTTTGTTCCCAAACTGAGGATTTTTACCAGTTTTTGAAGTTTTTTCTTATAAAGAATTAAAGAAATAAAGACCATTTGCTAACACTCTTCGGGCGTTTTTTAAAGACACCAATTGACATGAAAAAAATATAGGGATCGCAGATAATATTGGTACACCAATACTTGCGGCCCAATATCGGCAAAATTAATAATATCGGAATGATTCATTAACGGGTTTTACCGATATTCAAAATCCGATGCTACAAATCCGTCTCCTCACATACCCTTGACTCCCTCATGGTGTCCTGCCATTTTGACCGGTGCATGATAAATGATATCATCAAACCGCACCTTAAGGCACAACAACAATGCCAGATGCTACAGTAAATGTTCGTGGTCTGGAGTTTTTTGTGTATAAGAAAAATGTAGTTCTGAATGACTGTAAGGAGCGGGTCAGCAATGCAGCAAAATAAAGAAAAACAACAAACAATGGACTCAGTGAATTGACAACAAAGCAGCTGTCTCTCAAAGTTAAATATGCTAAAGAACAGACAAGAGGAAAAGAGAGCAGACAAAAATAATGGAGTGGATCATCCTGGATAACCAGATGATCTCTCCCATTTAAGACGCTGGATTTACTAAACGTGTGGAGTTTCTTCAGCCGTGGTATGTCATGACTAATGGTATTTGTAATTATTTCTCAGACATTTGCTAGGTAACCACCGTTCCGTCCTGTATCTCATGCCATTGACGAGAAGAGGAATCGTTTACATTGTAACAAGGCTGTTTGCCTTCAGTCTGGCATCACAGTAATTCAGGGCATACATCGGTATTGGTTAATATCAGTATCGAAATTAAGTGGCAATATCGGAAATCGGCAAAAGAAAATATCGACCATCCCTAAAAAACAAACTTCCTCCAAACCATACAATTCTAAGATAATCTGTTGACCTACTTAGTCCCAGGCCCCACGTTGACAATAAATAAATTGCTTTTAGGACTTTTGCAAAGAAATCATACCTTTTCATCATTCAACCCTAACGTTTTATCACATTATCACACTGACATGTCCGTAGACGTGTAAATAAATAATGAAATTTTGGATTAGAAACGTGAGCTGGCCCGTATCTGTGGTTTCTAGAAAAGTACATTGATTACATGTGATACTGGAGATGGTGCGCCCAAGACTCAGTCAGCCGTGAAGAGATCACACGCATTTTCCCCTTCAGACTTTCAATTTGTTGCAGTTTGGTTCACATATATCGACATTAAATTACATTTCACAGTAGAGAACCTAGTCAGAACAATGACCTTTTTTGTACTTTTGTACTTTTTTGTATCAGTTGGGATTCTCTTTAAAGCTTTTTTAAAAGCCTATTTCTTTGAGAAAAATCAGGAAGTTGAAAAATGTAATGATTCCACACATGTGCAGCAAAAATCTGCTTTTTTTTCTCAAAGGTAATGGAGGAGTTTAAGCGCAGTTTACTTAAAGAAACAGGTCCCTGAAGTCAAGTGAACACCCACGTTGCAATAATATGCACATTTCTCTGTGTTTGTTGTTCCATGAGGCTGTTAAACTGTTACCTTTTGGTCCAGTGACCAGCAGGTGGAAAGGTTTTGTGGAAAAATATATGAAGTTTGTTCAAACATTTGCAAAGTTGAGAGTTGTCTTTAACAGACCTGGTTAGCTCTGCTGAATGTTCCGTTGTGAAACCTGTAAGTCATTTGGGTTAATATAACTTATATTTACCAGTTACAAGTTACCTCTCTTATAGGATTTTTAACATTATTAACAATATATTCATTATCATTATTATTAGTAGTAGTGTGCAATTATGGCAAACGTATTTGTAATTGTTGTGATTCTGCAGGGTATCTCAGAAGTCAGGGTCAGGGTTGGGCTCAGTTGTAGTCTGTTTGTCTGGCTCTCTGTGTGACCCGGTGGATTATCTTACACTTTGATTCATCTGGTTCATTAAAACTCCCATAGCAGCTAGCCAAAGGCCTGTGTTACTTATTAAAGGGACGGATCTCTTTCTTTTCCTTAACTGCACACGATCTTACCGCCTGGATCCAGGTGTAACATAAACAGACATTATTGTATCTTATTAGATGTGTTTAACATTGATCCTGCAGCTTCTAGTTAGCCATTGTAACCTTTGTTGTTATATTTCTTTATTGTCGTTTTAATGTGTAACTTCACTCCACAGAATTAGCTCAAAAAACGATATAATTAGAATTTTTTGAACAAACTGTTAAGAATATGAATTTTAAAAATATAAACATGCGTGTCATAAGTCTCTACATACCCTTTAATACCATGTTAAAAACTTTTCTATAATAGATAGTAATAGAACATTTTAAAATAATGTATATTCATATGTATATACTTATATGTATGAAATTAAATGATAATTTGTACTAATTATGATCAGATTAAACTATATATTTTTAATGTTATTGGAGGTAATCGGTATTCGACTACTCCACCTTAGGCTGCATCTCTAGCCCAGTCCACTAAGCTGTGCATCTCAAGTTGCTACATAAAAAAGTTTGTTGCAAAATGGTTTAATACTTCATATTAGGGGCTTGATTTATTGCAATGGGACACCTGAAAATTCAATAACAATTCTTTAATTCATTCACCTTCATCTTTCTTGTCCATTGCTGGGTCTCAGGGGCAGCAGTTTCCACAACTGCCACCCAAATCACACTACACCATGTGCCACTGTTCAGCTACCAGCTACCAGCTCTTCTCCACTCATCTATTTAACTCAAAACATAAAAATAAAATGGCCAGACACCTATATCATGGAAAATGTGACTGAACTCAGAAACAAGCAGTTAATGACTGAAAGCAGTTTATGCATACATCCACCGTATTGTTTGTAAAGAGCTGCAGTAATGTTGGACTTCCTGGTGAGATATCGTGCTCTGAATTGACAATGTGGTTTTGCTGAGTTCGATGCGTCTTGATTGACGCTATAATAAAGGGAGAGTCGCAGTTATTGGTTTACCTGTGACTAGAGACGTCCTGGAAAAATCATCTCTGTCACAGCTTAATGTTCAAACTATACCTTATTTTTAGGGATGGGTGGATGATAAATTAAAATACATTCCTGCACGTGAACAAACATTGATCTAAAATAGCCTGTTTAAATTGAAATAAAAACACTGGTGAGTAAGGCATCAAACTGCAGGAGTCCTATTTAGCCAATCACCATCCCTGAAGACCCTCCCCCTCATCTGAGTCAGACACAGCATTGGTTCATGCAAGCAGGAAATATTAAACTGTTACAGGTGCTAACTCCCTTTTTAGTGTTACTCCTGTCCGCGTAAGATAACCCCGGGCAATCACTTACTGGAGGTGCTGACTGACAGCGCCCGTGTCAGGGGCAGTAAACGGAGATGAGCTGTCACCCAGCTCTCTGTTCCCGTGTGAGAAATGGACAAGGAGACCACGGATGTTTCAACGCCTCCTGACCCCCAGACTCCCGTCCCGACAAAGGCTTGTAAGCAGAGATTTTCATTTTATACCTTTCTTTAAAAAGTATCATCAAATCCTTTTCTTGAGTTGGACAATTAATGGCATCCACATTGTTATTGTGTGAAGAATAGTTAGTACTGGAGCCATCACCTTGGTGGTTAGGGGCATGTTTCTCACTTCTTTATACAGTGATATGATTCCAATAAACCCTAGAAAAGATTTGATTACAAAATAGAGAAAGTTGAAGTTGAATGTGGATTTCTCACATCTTTCACATCCACAGCGAGTAGAATCTAAGCACAGATACAAAGTGATATTTACCTAATAGGGTGCGTGAAAAGGGTATTGAACTGTATGGATAATGGTCTTCAGAGATTCTTCAGTGAAAAAACAATTCAGCAAATTATTATAGTGTAGTTTTTATACACACACAGAGCATCCTGAGAAAATAAAGTGTAGTGGTAGCATTGGAATTTTCAGAAAAGTACATTTATTACTCATGACATCATGTTATACAATGACTTAAGGTGACAAAATATACCATTACCATTTGTGCTCAAAATATACTGCAACCCATTTTTTAGCTCTATACTGTAAGTTTATGGATACATTATTATCTGGATTAGATTATTCATTATTCCGAAAATAATAAAGTAAAATCAGTAAAGAAACTTTTAGATATTAAGGTGAAGAATTGCAAGTGCATTTGGAATCCCGTGTCAGTTTGCCAACCAAACAATTGGTTGTTTACGTCTGTTGTTTTCCGCAGACTCAGCACGTGAAAGATTACTCAGCAGTCTGGAGGAAACACAAAAGGAAAGACGCAAGACTATATTTAGGCGAATGAACGTATCAATAATGTATACAGCTTTTTCAGCCTCTTAATTAGTCAGCTCTAGTCATACACTGCAGTGGCTGCTGCTGAGTTTCTCCAATCTCCAGAGACCTTGCTTTATAGACGCTGCTGAATGACAGCATATATATCTATACATATATGGATTATTTAGAGGTCTATAAACATACATTTCTTTTCAAAACCAGCATTTTATCATTCTGAACCGTTTATGTTTTCCAATTATGGATGTCTATAAGCTGATGAGAAAGTTATTTTTGGTGAGTGTACCCCCCTAGCTGCAGTCTGCAGTGTAAGGTGGCCCTCTGTCTGAGGTCTTCGTAACCATAGCAGGCCTTTGAAAGTGAAATGTGATGCGTCGGGCCCTTTGGACTGTGCTTCTGAATCACAACTCCAAATGAGCTGGCACAGCTCAGGCTGCATCAAAGATGCAGCACCTACGTATCTGTTTCAACTCACAGTGTACAATGGTGCTGTGTCACCTGAACAGCCCTGCAGCAGTCACATCCTCCGCTCCCAGGTGGAGCTTATTGTTGTAGATTGTTTGATGCCTTGTAAAATTCACCTTTATGGTCTGATGAAACAAATCAAGTCCATGACATGGTACAGTTTCTAAAATACCTAATGCATATTGCTAATATTTTGGTCATATCTGGTCAGTTCCCTCTCAGAGAAGCCTTTACTAATAACCTTGTGTAGAGTAATGGGTTGGCCTCCCATCCTTGGAACCACAGATGATTCATATCTCCAGCCACTGGTCCTGTCATCATACTGGGTAGTATTGTTTTCAGTGATTTCAACATATTTGCAGAGGAAAAACAACATACACAGTGCTTGTCCTAAATCTTGTCACGTGCAAGTACATTTTCACAACCTGTCAGGTGGATTATTTCTTTCTAAGGATGTACAATATCTTTTTTTTGTCTGATATTCAAAATCCCTATTTCCCTCTATTTCTGATTGCAATATAAACAAATATCGATAAAGGCATGGTAATATTTATTTATTTTTCTGTACAGACAAATGTATGAGATCAGTTCCTTAAGCTACAATGCTGCCATCTAGTGGTTTTCACTTTAATATACAGCTGTTTATCCCACAAAGTATTTTTAGTCAACACATTATTTGTCTATTGGATTTTTATCATTAGAGGTAAAAACGATAACATATCTATCTATCTATCTATCTATCTATCTATCTATCTATCTATCTATCTATCTATCTATCTATCTATCTATCTGCATACCTCACATTGGCAGTGGATACATCAGTGTGACGTGTGTGAAATCAGTATAGTTGGTAACGTGAGCTACTGCTTAGATATGAGACCCTCACATGGCTGATAAATAAGTCATGTGACCACAAACAAGGATCACTCGGTTAACTTGACATTAATTGATGTCAATAATTTTAATAATAAACAAGGGTGAACAAGGATTTGTCCTCTTCTCTCTCTTGTTTTCATAGATTTGTTTTCATACTGTCCTTTCCTGAGTCCCCCTTTCCTTTTTAAGTGTCTGTGCCTGAAATATTTTTGCATGTCGATACACTGTATCAGCGCAGAGCAGCAAGGAGAACTGAGAATTATTGCCGAGTCACTCTTCTCACCAAGCCACTGTGACAAGCCGTAGGTAATGTTAACCAGTTAAGCCCTGTGTCTTGACAGCTCGGCTCTAGTTTCTCGCAGCTCATTTTGGTAAGCTGTTTGAAGATTGTGTGGGGTCCGTTTACTTTAAACATCCAATAACAAGCCTTCGTGTTTGTTGCAATAACAACAGACACAAAACTTCCTGTACACTGGTGTGATGGCATGTGATGACCCATCCTCGAATCACAACAGTGGTTTATCTTTTCATCAGGTTCTTAGACCCAATCAAATTTTAACTAGCCTTGAATGGAAAACTTGAAAATTACTGAGGCCTAGCAACATGGCAAGTTTCTTGGCATTTTCTGGCAAAGAATGGATTGATGGAAGGCAGTGGCAAACCTTAAGCCAAATCAAGACAATTCAGTTCCCTTTGAGGAAATCCTTTTATTTTAAATAATGTTGTTTCTTTTGTCTCTTTAGGAGATTTTTCTGACCCTGCTACTGCCCCGGTGACTGCACTTCTCCTCACTGAGGGAGACAATGGAACTGCTTCCAGTCCACCTCCTTTCAGTCTTGGTCCTCCTCATATCCCTGCTCTTCATGGTTCACCCCTGCACCTCCTACAGGGTACCGATTATGGAGAGAGCGTCTGGACCGGATCCCCCTCAACCCACAGGCAACTCATCTGGAAGGCGTACTTGCGGGGATGCTGTTGTCTGTAAACCTGGAATCTTACTGCCAGTGTGGCTGCCACTCAACCCCCCAGTGGGGGAGCAGGCAGGGAGAGCAATCATCTACTTCATATGTCTCCTGTACATTTTCCTGGGTGTGTCCATTATTGCTGACCGCTTCATGGCATCCATAGAAGTCATCACTTCTCAGGTAGGTCAAGCTTTGATTCACTATGAGCTGTCAGGTTGTCACTGAGGTGCTCTGTGCTGAGCATTGTCCAGACCAAAAACAATTCATTCTGTTGCAATGATGGGCGTGTAACAATAACATTTAGGAGCAGTGTTGATTTTTGTCCCAATTTTTTGCACCAACAGGAAAAGAAAGTGACCATCACCAACGCCAATGGTGAAAAGACCGAAACAACAGTGAGAGTCTGGAATGAGACTGTGTCCAACCTCACTCTAATGGCTCTGGGCTCCTCTGCGCCTGAGATCCTGCTCTCTGTTATTGAGGTTCACACATATTTTGCTACCGGAATATGTTCAATATTTATACATCAATTACATGCAACTTAAACTTGTGTCTTATTATTAAATAGAAATGTAAATGTAAAAAAATTTTAGCTGCAGGAGTAATCCTTTTCTTTCATTTCATTGGATGGACGTGCCGGTTAACATGTAATGCAAAAATACATTTTATTTATTATAAATACTGTTTAATATTATGTGTGCTCATAAGTAATGAACATTTTAATCATTAAAAAAACATTGAATCACTATTGACATTTAGTCATGAGCCAGTCAACAATGAGTGAACATAAAACCCGCACCTTGAGGTTTAACCAGGGCCGGATTAACACTATCTGAGGCCTGGGGCCAATTATCAGGATGAGGCCCTTCATATTGTGTAAGGTGTAGGTGTAGGTGTATAGGCAACATTTTCTGCCATATCTAAAGTTTTTTCCAAGCCATAATATTTTCCTACCCTCTGTTTTAAAGGTGGTAGCATATTTTTATAGATATTAAACAACCATAATATCAGTCTAACATGTTTAAAAAAGAGAGGGTAGGTAGATATTATGGGTGTTTGAGGTATAGTAAAATTAGTATAAGACTACTGTCATTAATTTAAGTCAACTGACATCAGCAACATTAGGCCCATCCCTGGTGGCAAGGCCTGGTGCTGCAGCCGCATTCTGTTAATCTGGCGTTAGGTTTATTCCCTGATTTAATTAATCTGACAGATTTATTTCAATCACTAAATAAAATTAAATGACTTTGCCTCCTCATGCTGCCCTCTTTTTTTTTCTCTTTTACATTTACAGGTGTGTGGCCACAACTTCAACGCAGGTGAGCTGGGCCCAGGCACCATCGTGGGCAGCGCCGCATTCAACATGTTTGTGATAATCGGCGTTTGCGTGTCCGTAATTCCTGATGGTGAATCCCGCAAGATCAAGCACCTACGTGTGTTTTTTATCACGGCTTTCTGGAGTATATTTGCCTACATTTGGCTGTACCTCATACTGGCCGTCATCTCTCCAGGGATTGTGGAGGTTTGTTTCACATAAAGAAAACCATCCGGAATCTTTGATCCTTTATGACCAATCCTTTTTCCCCCACCTGTCCAGGTATGGGAGGGCATTGTGACGCTGCTTTACTTTCCAGTGTGTGTTCTCTTGGCTTGGATTGCTGACCGTCGCCTTCTTTTCTACAAGTATATGCACAAACGCTACCGTGCAGACAAACGTCACGGCATAGTTGTGGAAATGGAAGGTGACCTTGCGCCTAAAGGTATTGATGTGATCATGGATGGAAAGATGTCGGACGGTGGCGCAGGCCCGGGAAACTCTACAGCGACGGTGTCCGTACAAACAGGGAAGGAACTGGACCAGAACAAAGATGAGGTAAGAGGGAGAACTTGACTAAGCCAGATTGAAATGGCTTGGACATGTTTAGAGGAGGGACAGTGGATATATTGGTAGGATAATCCTAGAGATGGAGCTACCAGGTAGGAGACGACAAGGAAAGCTAAAGTGGAGGTTTATAGATGCAGTGAGGGAGGATATGGAGGTAGTTGGAGTTAGAGTTGAGGATACAGAGAACAAGGGGAGATGAAAATTATGGAATAGCTGCGGCAACCCCTGAACAATGGACAAGTGGAAAGGAGAAGATAAAGTAAAAAGAGGGATAGATAGGTAGATAATGTAGGTTGATCAATACGTAGAAGGATACAGCGGATAGTGTGAAAAGCTTCAGTAAACATGGATTGATTGATCGATTTCATCCCTTAATACGTCTTGTATAGGTGGTCCGTATTCTCAAAGACCTGAAGCAGAAATATCCAGACAAAGACCTGGACCAGCTCATCGAAATGGCCAACTACTCTACTTTAGTGCAGCAGAAGAAGAGCCGGGCCTTTTACCGTGTCCAGGCAACACGCATGTTGATTGGTGCTGGTAACATACTGAAGAAACACGCCGCTGACCACACTCGCCGCACAGGAGCCCAGGGGGCAGACAAAGCCACGTGTTCACATATCTGCTTCGAGAGTGCCCAGTACCAGTGCACTGAGAACTGTGGCTCCCTGAGCCTTGGGGTGATTCTCGATGGGGGCACAGGACAGGATACTTTCTATGTGGACTACTGTACAGAAAATGGCTCGGCAAATGCTGGTGCAGATTATGAGTTCACTGAAGGAACCTTGGTGTTTAAGCCAGGAGAGACTCGAAAGGAGATCAAGGTATAGTTAGTTTTAAAGTTAAAGGACTCATTTCTGTTATACCTTAATTTCTGTGTTGTCTGTCCAAACACCTGACACCTTCAACATTCAACTGTGTAAACAGAGAGAACAGTAAAACATTTTTTCTCCAGGTGGGTATACTGGATGACGACATTTTTGAAGAGGATGAGCATTTCTTTGTGCGCCTCCGCAAGTTAAGAACTGAAGAAGGTGGAAACGAAGGCACAGGAAATCCACCCAAGGGCAGACTAGTGGAGCCTACCAGTGCCACCATCACCATCTTGGATGACGATCATGCGGGAATCTTTACCTTCGGCCAGCAGGTGCTACGAGTGGGCGAGAACACAGGCACACTGACGGTGACAGTAGTAAGGAATTCAGGATCCAGAGGGACTGTTGCGGTGCCGTACCACACGGAGGATGGCACAGGAAGAGCTGGGGTGGACTATGAAGAGACCAAAGGGGAGCTGGAATTCACCAATGAACAAACCAGGTGGGTGGGGCTTTAGCTTAGAGGTAATGTCTCTGTCATTGGTGTGGATCTCCAGGGTTCACCCCCCTGGGAAAGATCAAATCCCGGTTAGGTCAGTTGGTGCCACCAGTCCACCACTGGATGGTGGGGAGCCCCTTGTGAAGAGGTTTAAGGTTCTGGTATGGTGCAGTCATGGGAAGGACCCTGATCCTTGGTCAGCTTGTGTGGGGAAAGGGAACTCTAGGTGTCTCTGCTCAGACTCCTGTCCCCAATAATGGATGGACAAACCAGGTTCACTGAAAAAGGACTATTTGATGATAGGGTCAACTTTTGACATTGTAGATATCTAAATACAGTTATAAATATAAAAAAACTACAATCTGCATATCTGTGTAGCTTTTTAGTCTTCTTGGTCACTCGAATTCTGAAATGTTCAGAGGTAGGAAACAGGAAATATTTAGTTTCTCCAAGACATTTTACTCCTTATCCAAGAGTATTGTCATCCTGAAACACAACACTTAGAGCTTTTAGACTCTTTATTCTACCTGGGATCATTAGTACTTAGTGGTAGAAATTCTCAACTTGACTTGACACCCAAGGATAATCCCTCGGTGATCAGGTGTGGGAACCTTTAACCAGCACATGTCACTGTACAGATCATTTTACCATTAAATTTTCAGCTTATATAAGCTCTGCTTGCACAGGAACTAAGTGTACACTTAGTAACCAACTGTTATGCAACAGCACCTCTGTTTCCTAGAAGACACAGCTCTTTGGGAATTCATATAATAAAATGTTAAAGACGTGTAGTTTGCTTAATTATATTAAAGAGATCACATGCATTTTTTGTTTGTGTGTGCAGTCAAACCCTAGAGGTTCGCATCCTAAATGTGGCCGAATATGAAAAGCAGGAGAACTTCTTCATCATACTGGAAGACCCTAAATGGTTAAAGCGTGGGCTCTCAGGTGAGTTTTAAGATTTTTAGTTCTTTTTTAGATTTTTAGCAACTGTTCTGTTAATTCTCAACTGATCTTCCGTTAATCATGACCGGAATAAATGATCAAGTAACATCTATTAGACGAGTCAATTAGATTTTTCTCCCTGCTTTTATCTAAGCAGAGCTGCATTAGCTGAGATCAAGTATCTAAACAATTGCAGCAGTAGCTGGGAGACTAATGCGTCAGAGCCAGTAACCGAAGATAACGTGCACTCCTTAAACGATGGCTCTCTTTCACTGTGACACGGACGCGGCAGCTAATCAGGAATTTAGGATCCTTTAGCTCCCTGTAATCCGGGTGTTCCCACAGGGTTGCAGGAAATGGAAACAGATGAGAACAGGTGACAGGAACAGGCCATAAATAAAGCAGTGAATAAGGGAATGTGTTTTTATTTAATTTTATGCCTCACTTTCAACTAATAAGGCTGCTAAGCAGATTGATGAATCCTTTGAAAATGCCCTGATAAAAAAATAGATTTCAGGAATAATGGGTCACAAAAAGTAACATTAGTGCGTGGCCTTCTTGTAAAATGCCAGGGTTTTGGAATTTTTGTCCTGCATCACTATGATAATAACAACACTATAGCTACATTGTTGGTTTGACTGATTATCAAAGTATTTTGCTACATATAGGGTGAATGGAAATTTTCAGTCGTTTTCAACAAATGTCTGTCTTTTTCACAGCATTGCTGCTAAACCAAGGTAATGATTTTGTCTTGGTAGTGGAGTGCTAGGAGTTTATTTTATGCCCTTTCATAATTTTTTGGTTTTGCTTAAAAAATGCATTATTTATATATTGTGTAAGAGAATATTAAAATACATCTGTAACCTTTGGGTGTGCCGTGTGTGTGTTTTAACCTTGATTGCAAAGGTTTCTCCCGCTTTTCATACCTGTCATTGTTTTTTTTTTGTGTGTTTATATGATCTGGGATTATGTTAAATATAAATATCTGTACATCTCTGACAGGAAACCCCAGTCCTGAGGAAGAGGAAGCCAGGAGAATCTCTGAAATGGGCAAACCAATTCTGGGTGAGCACAGGAGACTGGAGATCATCATAGTGGAGTCCAGTGAGTTCAAGGTGTGTGAGTACCACAACAAATACACATGTAGATTTATATGATCTTTTAAAATACAATTCAGAATTTGTCCTCTAACATCCCCAAGCCCAGAGTAACAAACTGGCACTGGTCAGTGGGTTAATTGGTACTTGGCTACAGAAAGGTTGTACAACTTTTTCGGGTTTGTTTATCACATGTCAAAATACAAAATGCCACATTCTTGAAATGTCTACTCTGGATGGTGTGGAGACTGGAGAAGAGTCTCTGTATCTGCATTTGAAATATGGATCTATTACAACATGTTGCATAATAAGTGATTGCTCTGAACCTAACTTATGTTACCATTTTGAGGAAAGTTCAGAGAAGTTATTTTTAGAGTATTTTGTTAATGCATGTGGTTTGGCTCAGTAATCACCTGCCGCCCTCTCACTCAGACTCCCAATGGAATGCTAGACCAGGTAAAAAGATAACATGGATTTTCTTTTACCTTTTCTTTCCGTTAACTTTTTATGCCTTAATTATACTACTATATTAGTATGTCCTGCGTGTCTGTCACTTTCAACTCATGCATCTCAATTTGAGATGCACTGATTATGTGTGTGTACAGTGAGCACCGTAAGATTTATTTGATACTGGTTTGATGTCCTGTGGTAGAATTGATAAGTTTGTGTTTTATGAGTGTTGTGTTTTGTGCACTGGTCTGGATCAGATAGCTGCGCTCAAAGCTCAATAACAACATTGAGTTACAGAGCTGTCCCTAATAGGAAGAAGGAAATGGTGTTGTGTGTGATGTGATGGAAGTAACCACCTGTACTGTGTTCTCACCAACGTATGAAATGTTGTCATAGAGCACCGTCGACAAACTACTGACAGACACAAACCTGGCTGGAGTGCTGGGTACTCATTCATGGAAGGAACAGTTCATTGAAGCAGTCACAGTCAGTGCTGGTAAGAGACTGTTGTAGGTTTTTTTTCTCTTTAAAAACCATAGATATAACTTACCCCTGCTGCATCTTCTGTAACTAGGTGATGGTGATGATGAAGAAGGACAAGAACAGCGAATGCCAAACTGCTTTGACTATTTCATGCACATATTGTGCATTTTTTGGAAGATTTTGTTTGCTTTTGTTCCACCCACCCAGTACTGGAATGGCTGGGCCTGCTTCATTGTGTCCATCTCTGTCATTGGCTTCTTAACTGCTATCATCGGAGACCTTGCCTCACATTTTGGCTGCACTGTTGGCCTGAGAGATGCTGTTACTGCTATTGTCTTTGTGGCGCTCGGGACTTCACTTCCTGGTGAGTTAACTATGTATTTATTGAAATACATTTATTGAAATGTATTTGTTTTAACTCGCTGGATAGGATAAGATGCAGTGACAAGATATGTAAACATATAAAATAATGAATAAATAAAAAATACATGTATATATAAATTTTAGGGTTAATTTTATTTATGAATGAAATAAGAAAACTATCAATTTTTTAGCTATTATTAAAAATGATCAATATTTATGTGTGTGCATGTATAACATAAACAGTGTATGGATATGCTATATATACCTATAAACGTACATGTATGTATATGTATGTGTGTATGCATGTGTGTATATTTGTATACACATACATGCATGTATGTTTGTGTATACTGTATATGCATATATGTACATATATGTACATATATATGTATATGAATATGTATAAATGTATGTGTATGTGTACGTGTATGTTTTTCAGATATCCAAAAATGGCTGTACTGTACAAACTAATGCATGAGATCTGTTACATAAGCTACAATGCTGCCATCTAGTGGTTTTCACTTTAACATACAGCTGTTTATCTCAAAGTAATTTTAGGCCACACATTATTTGATAAAAGGATCTATCTATCTATCTATCTATCTATCTATCTATCTATCTATCTATCTACATGTCTGTCTGTCTGTCTATCCATCCGTCCATCCGTCTATCTGTCTTTATATCTGCCTATCTGTCTGTTTCCTAAGGGTGTTTTTGGTTCTTAACCCTATTGCATCTCAACAAAAGTAATTTAATGTTTTGCTTTAGCCTGACTAATTGACGTTGGAAATTCTTCCACTTGTTTCTTTCAGATACCTTTGCCAGTAAAGTGGCTGCAACTCAGGACCAGTATGCAGACGCATCTATAGGAAATGTGACAGGAAGTAATGCAGTCAATGTGTTTTTGGGTATTGGAGTGGCCTGGTCAGTGGCTGCTGTATATTGGGAGGTGAAAGGTAAGGTCTTCCGTGTGGAGCCTGGATCCCTGGCCTTCTCTGTTACGCTCTTCACCATTTTTGCCTTAATCGCTGTGGCACTACTAATGTTACGTCGGCGGCCGTCCATAGGTGGTGAACTAGGGGGGTCACGAATCCCTAAACTCCTCACCTCACTGCTGCTTTTTGGACTCTGGTTTCTCTATGTCCTTTTCTCCAGTTTGGAGGTATATTGCCATATCAAAGGTTTCTAAGGGAGAGGTTTGGGGACTGAACGAACACTCACACATGTGGACCTGGTACACTCTAGGAATAACTACCAATATAAATACCTGTCACAACTTGATAACTGCTGCCACAGCTTGTAACCAAAACTTGTAGACAACCTGTGTCTACATTTTACAAGTCTACCCTGGGACTCACTCAGCCAGTATCACTGATCTTGACAAAATCATTCATTTGTCTGTGGACGGACTGGATTATTGTGCAATGGTTGTTTTGATAAGAGGAAGATTTCTGTAAGTCAGTGGATATTGCTGCTTCTTGACTCTAACCTCAGTCATTTAGAGGCATTTTGATAAGCACGACTATGTAATTCTGGGCAAAAGTACGGTTATTACAGTAGCTACCTCCATTTTCTGTGCAGGTTCAGAACAAAACTCCTACTGTCAATCGCAAGTGATGGACCATCGTGCTGTTATAATGATTTACACGCACAATACAGTTATAATCTATTCCTTAAAGATGAACTCAAATTGTTCAAAGCTGTTTATTGTTGCCCACATGTAATCTCAGTATTACTGGCAGTGATGACAGTATTAATTATAATACAATATTAATTATAATGTGGTGCACAAATCTGACCCAATGTATTTAATATATATTTAACTACAGTACTTGATGGAATTTAAGCCGCATTATGTATCAAACACAACATGTTTCAATCCATATTTGGGTATCATAATCACTCATGGATTTTAAAGCTGAAATGTACGCCGTGGCTTTATTTCTGTGACGTAGCGTAAATTTGTAACAAACAGTGTTTTTTTAATTTATAATATTTTATTGTTTGAAATCGATGATTCTTGCACATCTATGTATTCACATGTCTTTATAATGTATTGTATTAAAGTTCAATGACGATTATATGTAATTTGTGTAATATATTGTAAGTTTGAACATTAAATTGTTAATAAGAGTGTTTTGCTTTTTTGTTGTCCGCAGGATTTTTTTTTTGAGTAAAGAAAAATTTGATTCTTCGGGCAAAAATGTCAACGAGTAAAGTAAAAGTACGTATATGGCGCCGACTAGTGGTAAGAAGGCCACCCTGGAATTTTATAGGTTGGCAATATTGTAGCTCTGACGTCCTTAAACCCGATTAGAAAGTCATAATTTATTCTTATTTTTGGTAATTGTTTTCTTGGCTTAAAATGTCGTGTGTGACGTCTCGTGCCTCACATTCTTTAATGGTGCCTTCACATGCTGCAGGTGTTATTGTAAATATAGCAATCTTAATAGTAAGTTTGTTGTGTAATTCGACCACTCGATTGATAGCCTTAGCTTTTTCACACTTAATATTCTGTCTACTTAATAACACAAGAACCTTTGATCATAAAAGACAACACGGCCAGTAATTCCCAACGTACAATTATTTTGTTCTTATTTAACCGACGTTTTAGTTTTAGAATTTTAAATCCTTCTAATTTTTTAGAAATGTAAACCATTTAAACTCTGTTTATTATTTTCATGTAGCTGGATATATACACTGAAGACTAACGGATAATATACAGTATAGGACAATAAGCAGACGTTGTTTAATTTTCCAACACACACTGAATGCATCAGTGGTTCGGCAGCAGACAAGACAACAACATGGCTGCAACTGCAGGCAGATATTACGGAGACGGTGGCAGAGCAACCAAAAGACAGAAAACTGAGGACGGAGGAATGACAACTGTAAGACAGTGTTTTACATCGTTATATTTAGCGCATTATACCATGTTAAAATGACGGTTTTGTCGATTTATCACACAATTATATGCTAAACAACGTGGTGCTCGACAGATCGGTGGTTAAAATGAAAAAGCTAACCGGCTAGGTTTAACCATTCAAACTCCTCTGTCTGAGTCTGAGAAGGGTTTTAAAAGTGAGCCACTGCAATGAATAAATGAAAAACATGACTCGCATGTGTGTGGATGTAGAATTGTATTGTGTATATGTTTGAATTCCAAGGAGAACTATGAAGACCCCCATAAACCGCTGCCGTCCTCCGTGGTGCACATCAGGGGGTTGGTGGACGGCATCATGGAGGCTGACCTGGTGGAGGCTCTGCAGGAGTTTGGAGCCATCAGGTAAGACCAGGGTAAACTGCAAACTCAAAATTACAACTTACCACGACATGTTAACAAGTCGTTTCAATGAGAATAAATCAGTATTGTTTTGTGGCAACGATGCTTTATTGTTCATTTATTTCTCTTTATTTAAAAAAATTATATTAAAAAGCTATGAGTTGTATGTTGCAATACTGCACAAATGTGCGATTTTAGCTGCTGCTGACAAAATATTAGGCTTTCCATTTTTTTGCCCCTGTCATTTACTGTAATTACATTTTAGTATGGATTTTAAAATGAATGTATTAAAAATGATTTGGTTTCTCTCTTTAAAATATTTTTCAGTTATGTGGTTATGATGCCTAAGAAACGGCAGGCATTGGTGGAATATGAGGACATGAGTGGTTCCTGCAATGCTGTGGCTTATGCTGCAGATAATCAGGTTTACATTGCAGGCCACCCTGCTTTCATCAACTACTCCACCAGCCAAAAGATCTCCAGGCCAGGAGACTCAGATGACAACCGAAGTGTCAACAACGTGCTGCTACTCACAATTATCAATCCCATCTATCCAATTACCACGGTAAAGTGTTTTCAATCATTGTGAAAAAAAAAATCATTTATTACATTTATCAACTAATAAATGGGCTTATGGTCTAATGTGTTGATGAAAGTATTTATGGCAGTGCTTGCTGTTTTTATTTATAACCCTATGAAATGGATTACAACATTTGTAAATGCTTGCATGTGTTATATTTTGTTTTTTTTTCCCCTAGTTTATCATCCAGCAATCCACGTTAGGGCTCTAAATTGTGCAGAACACACAGAGCATGTACTTTATTTATTTATTTTTTTAAATTCTATCCACATATCACTGAATATTTTGATTTGCTTTTTCAGGATGTGCTCTACACTATCTGCAACAATTGTGGTCCTGTACAGAGGATTGTGATCTTCAGAAAGAATGGTGTCCAGGCCATGGTTGAATATCCTTTGATTGGACTACAGTATACCTTTTTACTAGCTACATGGAAACTGTAATCCCATAATATTCTGTTGTTAAAGCACATAGACAAAAATTTTCTTAATTGTTTGCCGTC
Source organism: Paraplagusia blochii (assembly GCA_016785265.1). NCBI lineage: Eukaryota > Metazoa > Chordata > Actinopteri > Pleuronectiformes > Cynoglossidae > Paraplagusia > Paraplagusia blochii. The sequence goes on from JAFBJS010006670.1 coordinate 71,399, forward strand.
ACATTTGATACCGTCCAAAGTGCCCAGAGAGCAAAAGCCTCTTTGAATGGGGCAGATATCTATTCTGGATGTTGCACACTAAAGATAGAATATGCTAAGGTGAGGCCATGGTGATATCTGTTCAGTTTTTTGTTTTTTTTTACTAGTTTTCTGTTTTTAAAAGAGACAGCTAGATATTTGACTAATAACGTTGTGTCCACAGCCTACACGCCTCAACGTCTTCAAGAATGACCAAGACACGTGGGACTACACAAACCCAACCTTGAGCGGCCAAGGTAAAATTCAAACCAAATTCTTATGTTCCTTATTTTACTTTCTCTTTTCTTCACATGTCACTGTACTGGGTTTGCTGTCTCCTGGAGTACTGCCTATGATCACAGTTGTATATTTATGTTTAAAATCCTTAAGCTTGTTCACAGGCAGTACACCTGTGATGCCTTCACGGTCTTGATGTATTTTCACCACAGTGTAATTGCACTATGTAAGGGCATGAGGAGCATCCTCATAGGCAGCCGTCCTCAAAGACAGTCTTACTGTATGCATGTAAGAAGACCAATGCACTGAACCACACGTAGAAGGACTTCTTGGCACAGTTTACATTCTCAGTCCAGCATGCCACGGCTGCACATGTGCATGCCACAGTCCTGTCCCCAACACAGTTAACTCTGGTGACTGTTGCACCCGTCAACACAGTATTAAACATAGTGGAGATTTTGTTCTTTAAAAAGGCATTTGTACATGTCTTAGAGACTCAGAGGACCTCTAAAACACCAGTCTGGTTAAGGTCTCATGAGATGTGAAATGATTTCTTGCCATTTTTTGAAAGCAGTTTATTTATTGTTATTTTAATAAAGCACTATAGGCATTGTCAGTTGTTTCACCATGTCTATAAGCATTCCTGACTATGCAGTGTAAAGATTTGAACTACAGAACATCCATGTTCACCACAATTAATAACAATCAAAAAAGAAGTGAGAGTTCCTTCTTCTTTTTGGTAAAAATAATGATTATTATCTGTTTACTGTTACATGTTAAACAGTATAGAAGACAAGCTTGACAAGTTGATCTGTTGGTCTTTAATCCTGCCACTCTGAGTATCTTTAATTTGTTTTATTAGCTGATCTGGGTAAACAGTTCCAATACAGGTCTGTATCTAGTTTATATGGAGAATCGTCATGTTGATGATACTGCAACTTCTGTAGAAACTAAGACTAAGTAAACAAAAATCAGACCTTGAAATGTTCAAGAAACATGAAAAAAATATCTCATTGTTTGCCTTTTTGTAATGCATTAAGAAAAAATAGCAAGTACAAAACAATGGTTTAATTCCAAGTATAGAATGACAGCCTTCTCCCCTCCCCCTTTTTGAGAATTGCTAATAAATGAGTATGATGTTATGTGAGGCTTTACTTAATATATTATTTTCTGGATAACCTGTTCAATACCTTGCTGTTTTTAATGACGAGAATGATAATCCTCAGCATGTGTGTCAAACTGCTTCCACAAAAGGTCGCTGTGCCTGCAGGTTTTTGTTCTAGCCAACCAGCAGCACACGTGACTTGGGTCTTTTGAGTCTCCTAACAGCTGATTGGTCAATCAGTGTGCTCTAGATAGGTTCGAACCAAAACCTGCAGCCACGTGACCCGTTGTGGAACTTGTTTGACACACCTAATCTACATAATGGGTTCACTTTCACTGATGCTATTGTACCTTGTGCTGCCTTATGAAGCAACGATACTCCTTGTGTCCTCACTGTGCAATATCAAACAGGCTTACCTCTAAACAGACACATGCTGCAGAGATGCAGTGCTTTCTACGACTACAGCACAACAGCACCCACAGCTAATGTCTGTGCATACATCGGACACAGTGGGGCGGCAAACACTGGAACACAACCTCAACTCAGTACTTGCCAATACCAAGTTCATCATCACCTTTATCTCCACCACTTGACATGGACATTTGTTTTTTTTGGTGGTGGTCTTCAACCACCATTTTAGAATGAATGACAGAGGTAATCCAAGGCCACGTGAACAGACATCTCGCATATCCACCACAGACTGATGGTAGAATAACAAGCATCGACCAGCTCCTTTTTTACCAGTACAGCACATCTGCAGCATCCCGAGGAGTCAACACTCTTGACACACAACATTGATGATTGAAAAGCTGGAGACAGGCTTGTGCTTGTTGCGGCCACACCACCCTAGCTTTTGGGATGTTCCTGGCATAACACAACAACAGGGAGCAACAGAGGAGATTTCTGACACATTCAGCCTGACCAGGGAACAGATGACACTACATACTGGTGCTATAAACAAAAAAAGAAGGCTGCACTCTCGCTGAGCTGTAATGTCTGCCGCTCTGTGCCGAACACAACACGACAACACAACGAGGTGAATATTCATGGCAACATACAGAACTCAACACAGCAAGGTGACTTATTGGCTTCTCACTCCCATTTTCACATGAGAAGAAACATCCACAGGGGGGCAAGTGAAGACACTACCATCAAACAACATCGAGCATACGCACAGAGGCAAACAGTAGAAAGAAAAACCTTTCCCAAACTTGCCTACATTTAAGGACTCTGGTGTGTTGTTTCCCCCTCTGCCTTCCTCCCCATTTCCTCTCTCTACTTTTCTTATGTTGTTTCTGCGTTATTTCATTGACCCCTCTTTGCACTGGCGTGCAGTGATATCTTTAACACCTCCTGTGTGATGCAGGTTTGGCTCAGTGTTTCTGTGGACTGACAGCCCACTCTGACATGGTGCAAATGTCCTGCTTTGTGGTCAGATCACGGTAAGCTGGAATTGAGCCTCCTCCACCTCCAACTTTTTAAAACAAACTGGCAACACACACCGGGGATGGATCTGTGGATGTACTTTTTTTCTGATGGTTGGGATGGAAGGAAGAAAAGAAGACAAATAAGGCTTGAGAATCAGTTCAGGCTGGAGTCAGAGGTTGGCAGGTTGCTGAAGACTGCCCCCTACCTGCCCACTGTGTCCTATGCTCCGTGCACGGTGCTGTAAGTACTTCAGAGAAACTCACCGGTAACCTGATTGTTTGGCAAAGTGGGTGAATTAATGCAAAAGCTGGTTATAGAATTATGAGACAGTGAATCCATTACTGTCTATTAAATGTTAAGGGGTCTAGAACACCTTTACTGACTTTTTCTGGATGGTGATTCAGGTGTGGGTTACTCTTTTATTTTTATTTTTTAAGCTATAAATTCATGTGCCTTCCTTTTTGTCACATTTTACTAATTTTTTTTAATCAAAAACCTTTCATATAAAAATTATTTGCATCTTTTTTGAACTGATAATAAATGTAATGGTCCAAAATCCAAGAAGTATATTTTCTTCAAATTCATGTTTTCAGGACTGAACTTTAACCAAAGCCAAATCAATGCATGATACATTTTGGAAAATTAGTATAGCTCCTATTGTGCTTTTTCTCAAAAAATCCACTATTTTTGAGCGGTGGTGGTTTTTATTGTGCTTTGCATTTGCTTATAGAAAAAGCAGTGCAAAATACTGTCTTAGAAGTTTTTGCATGTTATCTGTGATTATAACTTAATATTAAAGCATGCATAAATATAAAATGGTCAAATACAAGTTACAGTAGTTTGTTCTTTGAATACTCACATTGTATATATGACATAATGGTGTGTTGTATATTATATTATTTTATAATATTGTCTGTCATTCCTGAAATTTGTGCCTCGCATCAGTTTTTAATAGTTTCCAATAAAACATACTTGGATCACTGGTGCTGTTTATGGCACTGACTCATATTCTGATCTCTGATGTTCAATCGAATGCTCTATCTTGCCATGCAGTTTCTCCAAATTTTAAAGTGATGCTAATATTGGATTTGACATGTATATATGTATGTGTACCTGCACAGATGCTGATGGTGAAGGCAATTGGAACAGTTCACAAGGTGTGTGTTTTTACGAGGACATCTCATGAAGTAGATGTTTAAAGTGCTTTTTTTTTTGGAGGGGGTTCACTACTTGAAAACATGATTAAAAAAAATCTCCATTATGTCAAATTCTTAAATTAGAGAGCTTAGTGCCTGCAAACACTTAACATTGTCTTGTGTTGCTTGTCGTCCACAGTCCCCTGTCAATTCTTTTTAGTGTAAGTCTTGAATTAATGTCAATTCTGTTTCACTGTTTTAGATAACAATGCCAATCCCAACAAACGTCAGAGGCAGCCTGCTCTTCTTGGAGACCATCCTCCTGATTATGGTCAGTGTGCATCAAAAGTGTTTACCATATATGCTATATGGAATAATCTATGCCCAAACATCTTTCTTTGGCTTTGCCTTATACTCTCTTTTGAATAAAGCTGGGCCCCAAAGTGGTTACCATGCCTACAGTGAAGAGGGCTACGGTCCTCCTCCTCACCACCGCATGGGACCTGGAATGGGTGGTCGTGGCCGCAGTAGCCAGCGCTATGGCCCTGGATATGGACCACCGCCTCCTGAGTATGGTCCTCATGCTGACTCTCCAGTTCTGATGGTGTATGGACTTGAACCATCAAAGATCAATGCCGACAGGGTCTTTAACATCTTTTGTCTGTATGGAAATGTAGAGAGGGTAAATTATATATATTTTTTTACTTTGGGAGACAGACAATCGTGCTAATTTCCCCAATGTTGTTGGTTGAGTTATTGTCATTAAACTACATCCTTCTTTTCCACAGGTAAAGTTCATGAAGAGTAAACCTGGAGCTGCAATGGTGGAGATGGGAGATGGTTATTCTGTAGACAGAGCAATCACTCATCTCAACAACAATTTTCTTTTTGGACAGAAGCTCAGTGTTTGGTACAAAAAAACTCTACAACTTAAAATAACCTCGGAGACAATTCTTGACAAACTAACAGTGTTTTCTCACTAGTGTGTCTAAGCAGCAGGCCATTGTGCCTGGACAGTGTTACCAGTTAGAAGACAACACCAGTAGCTTCAAGGACTTCCATGGTTCACGCAACAACCGTTTCACCTCTCCTGAGCAGGCAGCTAAAAACCGTATCCAACACCCCAGCAATGTCTTGCACTTCTTTAACGCACAGCCGGACATCTCTGAGGAGATTTTCAACCAGGTAATACGGAGCTTGAACAGGAATCTTAAATAAAAAAAATGTTATCTTGTCGCGTGTTTCACACAGTTTTGTGTCTTGTAGGTCTGCGATGAAATGGGGATCAAGAGTCCCACAAGTGTAAAGCTTTTCAATACAAAAAGTGAGTAACAATTATTATTAATTGTTGTTGAAATGATAAAGTAGTAGTAGTCGTAGTATGTTTGCACAGTTCAGTTGTATATGTATTATAGTTGATCTGAAAGTGGTGTCTTGTGTAACTCATAGGTGAGAGAAGTTCATCCGGCCTGCTGGAGTGGGAATCGATCAGTGATGCGATGGAAGGCCTTGCTATGATGAACCATTACCAGATGAAAAACCCAAGTAAATGTTCATCATCATATCACATACACATTCATGTTTTAAATGACATTTGATTTGAGTGTTGTATACCCTAAACTAGTTAACTTGTCAGATCTGTAAAATATCTTCTGCTCTCTCCTCCAGGTGGGCCTTATCCCTACACACTCAAGCTATGTTTCTCAACAACTCACCATGCCAACTAAATATTCCCCCCTTTGAGCAATTTGTTAAGTGTCTTCTCATAGAGTTTAACACAAGTTGTGTTCTTGTTCCCATCTGATACTGCAGCATTGAGCTGTTATTGCAGAGGTATTATTGGTATCATTTTATTTGACTGTTGCGATGACTTTTCAGTTTCTTTTATATTCTTTTTGGACTGGACTAGGAGACCAAGATGGCTAACAATGTTTGTGTTTTTAAATGAACAGTCACTATTATAAAATGCATAGCTCGTCTGTCTGTAAACAGTACATAAAATTTTTACTTTTTGTCATATTTAGGATAATACAGTACATGTGTTAGGACATACCTCTATTAGACACAAGTGTGTATGAGTGTTTGTACCCTTTTCTGCAATTTTGTTCTTAAATAAACAATGTAGTTAAAATTAATTTGGGAGGTTTCTTGATCGACTGTTCATATCCTGTGTGAGAAAAGAACAGTGACCTTTTTTTTATATGAACTTGGGTTAATAGTTAAAAATATCTTCTGAGATTAAGATGTATTTTAAGTCGTCTTTGCAATATGGACTACATATAAATGTTGTACAACTGCCCAGCTTTACAACGCTACAAAAAAAGCAGAAAATATTGTACTGTATGGACCTTCCAACCGAGGGGACACATAGAGTCACACATGGGATCGAAAATGAGTCCATAACCTTTTAAACCACGCAGGTATCTACCGTTTTACACATGTGCGTGCGAAAGTCGAACAACAGCGTCTTGCGCAAATGTTTTAGACGTTTAACCGCTGTGCTATGTTGTCAGGTAATTGTGTTCCTCATCACTGACAGTCACGCCAGTGAATTTTCCATCGTGATCTGTCAAAATGTCTGCCAGGAAAGGGAAAATGTCTCGGAATGCCTGTGAAGGCGATCTTGGAGTTAACGTAGTTTGTTCTCCTTTGGTCGAAATCGTATTGCAAAAATACACGAAACAAAAGGTTTTTGAGTTATTGGAGTCAGCGCGCACTTTTTTATATATATATTTTGAATTGCGGAAGATAGATAAAAACGTTGGGCAGACGCAAAAACTACAACTCCCATGAGCCCCTTCTGCCGTCGTGGAGGTGTTTCCGGTGTCTTCTAACATTTTACTTCCTTCCACACACACACCGACAAGAACAAATCCCGAAAGGAGACGTTGCTAACTTTCAAATGCGGTCAATCCCGCTCGATTGTTACCAGTTGACTTTTTTATGATATTTCTAAAATACCTGGTATGTGGCTGCTCGCGTGTGTGTGAAGCCAAGAGGTTTTGAAAATTGTACAACGTACCGCCTAGGCCTCCGAAGAAAGTTTGGTCGAGGGGCCTGCTGTAAACAACATGTCCTCCGCCTCGCAGTCTTCCTCCCGACGGCAGTGGTGCTACCTCTGCGATCTGCCCAAGATGCCCTGGGCCATGTTGTGGGAATTTAGCGAGGCCGTTTGCCGTGGATGTGTCAACTATGACGGCGCAGACAGAATAGAACTTCTCATTGAAACTGCCAGGCAACTGAAAAGCACGCACGGAGTTTTGGACGGCCGATCTCCGGGTCCACAGCAGAGCAAACCTAGCTCTGCCGGATCCATAGAAGCAGGGCGGCCGCATGGAGAGCGAATGGACAGGGGGAGGGGTGAGTATGGGGTGTCCTCCCGGCTCCCCAACGGCCTCCACAGAGCAGAAGATGTGGCTCTATCCGAGAGCAGCCGACAGAGCCCTAACACTCGTCGGGCAATTGCTGGGACAGTTCCTAGTCTACATAACACCATACCGCATGCGTTGATAGCTCAGGGGTTAGTTGCAGCCCCTCATGGTCTGTTGCCCCCAATATCGGGCTCGAGGGCTGGGGCTACACCAATTGCAATATCTGGTGGCCCAATAATAGATGCTGGAAGAAGGCAGGCTGTACCACTGGGTGTAGGAACCAGTACCTCTTCTCTGGTGGGTGTAGATCCTGCGTTGTGGAGGAACAATGAAATGATGAGTGAACTGAACGAGATCTCTCGCAACAGGATTGAAGGTTGGCCAAACCGCCCCAAAGCAGTAAGAGACGTGCTTATTGCTCTCAGCAGTTGTGTACCATTTAATGTTCGCTTCAGAAAGGACCACAACCTGATTGGCCGTGTACATGCATTTGATGCCAGCACCACGCCGGAGTTTGAGCTCAAAGTGTTTGTGGAGTATCCTGCTGGGTCTGGAATGATCTTTTCAGGAATCCCCGACCTGGTCAGACAGATGTTTCGCGATTCGGCCAAAGATGCAGGTAAAGCAGTGAATTCTGGACTAAGGTATGTGGAGTATGAGAAGCGGCAAGGGACAGGAGACTGGCGTGGGCTGTCGGAGCTTCTAAATGAGGGCGTACGTATGTTCAAGGAGCCCCCTATCCCAGAGGTTCTCCCACAACCTGATCCAATGTTATCCATGGCAGCTGCTGTACGCCCTGTACAAGTGAAGAGCACAACCCGGCGCCGCAAAGCATCTCCAGGATCTGAAAATGGAGAGAGTGAAGGACGACCCGATCAACCCAACAGAGAGCCTTGGCCACGAGGTGCTTACTCAGGGATGGAACCACTTCCAGGCATGGCTGTCCCCCAAGAAGGCCCACCACGTTTACATAGCCAGCCCTCACCAATCTCAGCACTCATGGGAGTTGCAGACAGCCTGAGCTCCAGCCAGATGTCCAGAGAAAGTCCCAACATGTCCACAGCCCACTCATCTTCGGCCGGGCGACCCACCAGCAGCAGCCCCTCCACTGCCTCCACCTCAGTCTCCCAGGCGTCCATTGGGCAGGCACTAAGTGCAGCAGGGTCTGGTAGCAATAGCACAGCTGGGGAGCCTTCAAGCAGTGCCCAGGGCACCCTGCTATGCTGCAGTCTCTGCAGGGAGCGCTTAGAGGACACACATTTTGTCCAGTGTCCCTCTGTTGTGCACCACAAGTTCTGCTTCCCCTGCACCCGGGGCTTCATCCGCAGCCAAGGTCAAGGTGGTGAGGTATACTGCCCTAGTGGAGAACGATGCCCCCTAGCTGGATCCACAGTGCCTTGGGCCTTCATGCAGGGAGAAATCTCTACCATCCTGGCTGGAGATGGTGATGTGACGGTAAAGAAGGAGAGTGACCCATGACATCTTCATCCCACCGTGTCAATTGGTAAGTTGAGATAACACCTGCTGTTTTGTCTTATGAAGTTAATGTAATTATAGCAGAAGTGGGCAAAGTTTTTTGGCCGGAATTGGACACGGACGCCGAGTCAAGAGCAAAAAGATGGAGCATTCGTTTAACTGAGTGGCGTGTGAAAATAATGTATAAAACCTAAAATGCTTAATTTCTAAGGGATAAGATGGAAGTATAATGATAATACTAATACATTATTTAATTTGGACAAGGCTGGTGGGCTGCATTAAAAAAGGTCAACGGGCCTGGTCTAGAGGTTGGACTAATTATTAAGTTATTTATGTGTAGTTCATATAATATACGGTCACTGTATTTCTATTGATTAACTAAAGAGAATTCACCAAAACCACATATATTTTTTTTTTTACCAGGGAATTAATGCAGAGTACTAATGGGAACTGGAATAGGTTTTAGTCCCATACTGAGGCCATAAACAAAGAATAGCATTTGTGAAATCTGTAAGATAAAGGTGTAACTTGCAAGTTAGGATGTATCTGGAGATTTACTGCTACTTTGTTTTTTTGTTTTTTTCAAAGAAAATCAACAGCACATCTTAAAGTCACTCCATTGATGCACAATGGCTCAAATTACTGTACTCGGTTTCACACCACACTGTTTAATCTGCGACATACATTAATTAACAAGTTACTATAAAAAAAGAAAGATTAAAATGGAACTATGTGAATTGCTGTATTTACCTTAAAATACACAGCTGGCGATGTAAACAAATATGTACCTCCACCATTGATAGCAGCAAAATACTAAACCAATTATTTCATTAACAAGTCTTCAACAAAATTAGGTTCCCAAAATTAATACAAATGTTTAAAAAATACAATAACAATTTTGGTTAACATCAAGTTACATCCTTAAATTTCTTCAAAATGAATAGAAATTTGACTGTAATTTCTCAGTTGATTGGTCAAAGTTCCTTGTTAAAATTAATTTTTTTGGTCGATATTTTTTTTTTTTTTTTAATATATAGTGAAAGAGGGCTCTCCTGTATGCTGGGAGAGCTACTTAATATTATATAGCCCTACATAACCTACCGTTGTAGGTTTATATTTAAACATTGATGTAAGTATAAATGCAAAGGTTTTGACCAGTAAACAGTGAAATCTCCATAAAGTTCCCAAAAGAACAAAACATGGATATCGCATTAAATTAAGTATCAATACAGTATTAATCCCAATAGTTCTGAATCGACTGAAAACAAGTCTGGGTGTAATGTGGTAACGGTTTCATATGTTCTTGCCTCCACAGCGTATGAAACCCGTTGAAAAGCACTTCCCAATCAGAGTTCTGGTTGCAGATCATCATTCGTGCCTCTGAGTACGGACACAAACTCAGAAGGAACAACAGAACACACACACACACACACACACATGCAGCTCTGTTTTGGGTGGAGAACCTCTTCTTTTCTGCTCAGCCGTGCAGGACGAAAGCTGAATGTTGACTTCTGACCACATTTCTCCTCCTCCTCGTCTGTCCACTGAGGCACTGATTTCGCTCATTTCAGAACCCAGAATGGACAGCACACGCTCATTTTTTTTTTCTATTTTTCTTTATGAACGACAATCTTTCTCCAGTTTCCCATTTGTGTTGTTATATATATATATGTTGTAGCTGTCGTATACTAATGGATGACAGTGATACTTAGAATGGAATCACACAAAAACAAAGGAATGTGGCAAAAACCATTGGGTCCTTAAGGATTTAACAAAATGTAATCCAATACTGTCTCTTAGGTATTCTCCCTATATCGTTTGTCAAAAATGTGAATTTACTTTCAATATGGCTATGTAATTTCTATTTTTGATACAATACAAATTTATATGTATTTGTTTATAGTGATAAGAAGACCAAAGATGGCTTCATGCGCAATGTAATTTTATTGTATAGTAGCTGTGTATGCTGTTCTCACCGTTGACCTGGGCGTATGTCACTGATTTGTTCACCGATCACAGATGTAAGCTTGTTTTTCTTTTGTTTGTTTTCCTTTGTTTTTTTTACATTTACTTTATTTGTACACAAGATTACGACACCATCCTCACAACTCAACTCTGCAATAAACTACAAATTCCAACTTCAACCAAAGCTGAAAAAGCTGACAAAAATTCATAAAAAAAAGCACACACGTGTATTATTTTTTTTTACAGTACAGTTCCATGTAAATGAACATAATCAGCATGTATGCCTTGAAATGCAGTTAACCAGTCCTGTAAACACTGCTTATTAGTGCCACTCGGCACATTCTAAAGACATATTATAACAAGGAAGATTAGGAAAAAAAATATATAATACTTAACACGGAAACCCACATTTAGCACTGCTTCTGTGTAAACACACAAATATTAAAGGCAGTGGCTGAAATCCTTTGTTTCTGTACACATGGTTATAGTAATAATATTCTTCACGCTAATCTTTTTGAGTATAAGGCACTAAAGACGCGACGGCTCATCCACGGGGCGTCTGCTGCAGGTTCAGATGGGACGACCACGGCCTCCTCAACTCTGCTGCTTCACACAATTCCTGTAGCCAGAGAAGACGTGCTGAGGCCGCACTCCAAGGGCAGCGGTCATGCTCAACACAGGTCCATGCAAGTGTGTCCACCATGTTTGGTTTTTGCCAAGTTCAACTGTAATTAAAACAGTTCTGTAATTTGTTACTGAAAAACTTTTTTATCTTATGTGATGAAATGATCTTTATGTCCCAATAGCCATCAATAAATACTTGTGTCTGAAAATGTAACAGCGAGTGTCTGCTGCCCTTGCAGTACTGTTCATCTGACTTTGGAGTGTGTTTTGTAAAAGAAAATGTTTTGAAAATTGTTTTTACATTTTTCTGGTAATTCTAAATTTGAGTATTTTTTGGCCAATTAAAACTTTGGAAATTTTTTTTCCATATGAGGCATGGGATGGAAAGGCATGGAAGCATAATTTTAACACTTTAAAAAACATGTTTTAAAACTAAAATTAGTGATTGATGATTGATGGTGTATGAATAAATTCATGAATTGTTTTTGGAGATTAAAACGTTATTCCCTTGGCAGTTTGAGTTTGGACGTAACGTGCATTTTTAAGCTTTTCATGGAATTTATTATTTTTTGTAAGACTTTTTTGTTAGGGATATATTTACATATTACATTTCAGGAGTTCTGGAAATTCCTTTGTATTTTCTACATGATGGTAAGGGCCCCCATACTGTATGTGATGAAATTTTTAGATTGGGACACCCTTTTTCACCGTTGTTGCATCAAAAGTAAGGCTATAGCCTTACCTCTTTTTGAAAACATTTGACATGTCAAAAAAAAACATTTTTTGGAGTTTTCCTCCAAATATTCACCTGGCGGCACCTTTGCGACCATGATCTTTCAATTCAAAGCATTTTGGGGACTTCTTATTTTTCGCAATTTTGGAATTTCTTAATATGTCCAAAGCAAAATTTTGGGGTTTTTTAGCACAAAATAATCACTTGTCATATTTTGGGCCATAATATTTCAATTCAAGGCATTTTGAGGACTTCTTAGATTTCACCAATTTTTCATCACAGGTAAGGCTTTACCTCTTTTTGGAAATATTTGACTTGTCTGAAATTACATATTTTGGAGATTTTACCACAAAATATTCACTTGGCAGCACCTTTGGGGCCGTAATCTTTCAATTTAAGTCTTTTTGGGGACTTTTTATTTTACACCATACTTTCATGAAAAGTAAGGCTATAGGCTTACCTTTTTTTGGTCATTTTTGACTTGTCAAAATTAAATTTTTTGGAGGTTTTACCACAAAATTTTCACTTGACAGCATGTTTTGGGCCATAATCTTTAAATTTAAGGCATTTTGGGGACTTTTTATTTTTCACCATACTTTCTTCGAAAGTAAGGCTATAGCCTTACCTTTTTTGGTCATTTTTGACTTGTCCAAAATTATATTTTTTGGAGGTTTTACCACATTATATTCACTTGGCAGCATGTTTTGGTTCATAATCTTTCAATTTAAGGCATTTTGGGGACTTTTTATTTTTCACCATACTTTCATCGAACGTAAGGCTATAGCCTTACCTTTTTTTGGTCATTTTTGACTTGTCCAAAATTATA